>SRLM01002095.1:0-35697 GCA_015708895.1 Populus ilicifolia | reverse complement strand
ATATATATATATATATATATATAGAAAAAGGTCAAGCTTAGCTCCTGGCTTGCTTGTAACAAGTCTAGCCCTAGCACCTAGTATTGTTTTTATTTTTATTTTTATTAAGAGGATGGACAAAAATATCTTTCACCTATTATTTTTTGAAGGAAAAGAAAAAACAAAAATGACAAATTATTTGTCATCTTAAAAATATTGCCTCCCCCTGCTCTCAAACCTGCAACCTATAGGTTTAGATACAAGTGCTAACTAACTAAGTGATGATAAAAAGTTATTATCATGTAAATTAAACAAATATATTAACTTGTTTTACTATTTATATAAATGGAGAAGCACCATAAGGAATCCCAATTGTTTTAGAATAATAGATAATAGTGATATGGTTTAGTTTTTTAATTATATATTAATGAACTCATGAAAAAATTCATACTAGATTTGAGCTTTTTATGATCATGTCTTAGGTTGAGATGTTTAGTTTTTGTCTTGTCTAGTGAGTGTTCACCTAGAAAAAAAAAAGTTTCTTATCAAAACACAGGACCCTCTAGTATTTAAATTTGTAAATGTAAAAGGAGTGAAATCTATGTAAAAAGAAAGAGTATGAAATAACAAAGCAATGGTGTGTTGGATAAGAGAGTAATTGAGTAAAGTCAATTTTAGTCTACCTTTTTCTTACTTAGTAATTTTTGGTATTTATAAATATCAATTATCATCTAAGCTTACTTAATAAAGAGAAAAAAAAATGATACGGAATATATACTTTCTCTGAAGGTTAATCATTGGTTAATGTGTCATACTTGTAATTAATAGATAGGTTGGTGTTTGAGATTAAGCTGGTAATAATGAAAATGATTGAGTCAATTTTAGAGATAGCCTTTGGTAGAAAGGTTGGCCTTTTAAATGATAGATAAAGGTTGTTTCTAGAGAGAGAGAGAAGGTGGTATAGTGTGCGGTAGGTAGTGTATTATTAAGAAAAAAAATAATTTTGAATCCTGACATGTAGGTTGAAAATCTATAGATAGCTGAATAAAAAAATGATAAGAAAAAAAAAAGAAGAAGATATATATATATATATATATTAAGGTTGAGAGGCAAGGAAAATGAGAGGGAAAGCCCGCCCAACCAAAGATGCTTCCCATTATTATTATTATTACACCATCATTTGAACTTTAAGTTTTTTAAACAAATATATTTGGAAGAATTTGACTAAAATTAAAGGAGAAAATACTTATGTTACCTTATTGGCTACGCAACATGAAAATATTATTTGTGTTTTCCTTTAAATTTTTGTTAATGTATATATGAGAGAGAGAGAGAGGATAGTTTAATTGTCTTGTTTGTTAAGTGAAACACTCTAAGTAATAATAATAAAAATATATAATATAAAGGTAAATAATATTTATATATCTAAAAATAAAATTTAAAGAGAAGTATCCGATTAATAGTCACAAAGAATAAAGAAAGATCTTTAATCTTTTTTATATATAAGTGGTCGCAACGACCTTAAGAAGGATCTTTAATCTTTTTTCAAAGATAAATAATCATAAAGATCTAGAGAATTTTAATAAAGACATGAAAATTTTATTATAGAAATTTTCATTGAGAAACATCACTACTTTATTTGAGAAATTGAAAGGGTAGAGATATAATTTCTAGAGATTATTTAGAGATTATTTGGTTTCATATAACTTGTCAAGTATACAAACTTTCTTCCCTTGTTTTAGTTACTACTGTTTTTTTTATAAATTATTGGAGGTAAATCGTTGTAATCAATCTTTCTATTTATTTTTTAGATTGTGGCACTTATCAGTGTTATGCTTGTTGTCACAATAAAAAAAAAACTTATTAGAGTTTCATATGTTCATGTTACTTAATATATAAGGAGGATATTACATAATCTTCTTCTTTTAGATAACATCTATCACCTTGGTAGGTATGGTGGTTAGAGGTGTGGTTAGAAGCTTAAGGAATGTCAAGTAATTGCAAATGTATCCATTCGTGCTTCTTTGGGATTCTTAGGTGGGAGATTGATGGCGTTTTGAAAACTCTGCTATTTGAAAACATAGGTTTCCCTGTCTCGTCATGCTTTCTCCTTTTACTTGAATATGATTCTTTATGGCATATTTTATATTGATAAGATTTTTTTTATAAATAGTAAACATGTGTTCCCATAATGAGTAGTTATAGATTCCATTAATTAGGGCCTTGGTAACAATAAGTTCTGCTACATTCTCCATATTAAGCATTTTTCATCTTCTCCTGGATAATCACAAAGAACTCAATCATACTTGTTTTAGCTAGAATAATGGTGTTAAACAAGAGATGAGCTTAACACAAAGATCATAAAGACTAATAATAGAATCATGCTTGAGATAATGATGTTACACCCGAGTATACCTTTAGAAGGTCATTAGGAGGATTTTACATATAGCTTCACTCTTTTATATCACAAGTTCCAAGATACTTCTAATATTTTGGATGTGCTCTCTAAGATCTATAAGACCACCATAATTGTACGATTTGGTCTTTTTAGAGACACAATCTTAGAGAGGCGAGTGTGTTCTATGATAAAATAAAGAGTCTTCTACCTAGTAAGAATGGTGTTCGTTCTTATTCTTAAAAACTAGTGTAGTCTCATATCTAAGTCTTTTATAATAGAGAGTGTATGAGCAAAACTCAAAATAAAGATAAATGGTGATAGTCGCGTTTATGGCTAATACTTTTTAAACAATGCTCTTTATAACAAGAATGTCTCCTCATAGAGTTGGTATGTTATGTCTACTTTGCATATTGTTTTGTCATGTCCTTTAATGGAATTGAAGCTATCTCTTATGCATTTGGATTATATAATAAAGTTATGTTGCATTTCCTGTTAATGAAATAGGAGAGTGTGAAGCTATTTTTATATGGCTAAAATAACATTGTTGAGTACTTGTATTTAATGAATGAGTTTATAGAGATTTAAAGGAGATAGATTTCATGTGATAAGGAGATTAGTTACTTTTTTTATCTTAAAGATTTTCAGCTATGGAAAGAATACGAAGTGAAAAGAAATGAACTAGCTTTTATCATTTTCCATAGACAATGGATGAAGTCGTGAAAAACTTCAAACTAGATTTAAGCTTTTGAGGTTGTGACTTAGGATGAGGTGACTAGTTTTGACTTCGTTCAATAGGTGTTCATTTAAAAAATAAGTTCCTTATCAAAATAAGAGACAATTTAACACATAAGTTGATAAATATATAAAGGGTAAAATAGATGTGAAAAGAAAGTTTATAAATAGAAAAGTAAAGGTATGTTGGACATACAAGTAATTGAGTTGAATTAGTTTTAGTTTATCCCCTTTTTACCTGTTGACTTGTGGTATTTATAGATACCATAAGTTATATAAGCTTGCATGATAAAAAGAAAAAAATAATGAAGAATATATGACTTCTTATAATCTTAAGTATTGATTGGTGTACTACACTTGTTATTAGTGGATAAGTTATTACTTACGAGCAAATCATTATTAATAAAGGTGGTTAGGCCAAACTTAAGAATAACCTTTAACAAAAAAGTTGGCCTTATAAGTTGGTAAGAAGTTGTTTAATGATGAATAAGAGCCGTGTGGTGTAACACCCTTACATTCTTAATAATATAAATTTTTCATAAGCCTTAAACTCATGAAAAACTTAGCAATTTTAAAAAATAAATATCTTGTTAGAATTTCAATATAGTTTTTCTTTTTATAAAGAACATGAGTTTTTTTTAACTATAATAAAGTTCTACCTAATTTATAATAAAAAAAAAGTGGAGCTTCAACTAAAAAATTACTCCTTTCTCGAATAAGATGAACTCACAAGCAAACATATAAGATAAAATTCATATATCAAGATTAGAAATTTCAATCATAATAATGAGAGGTGTAAATTATTGTTTCTCATTAAATTGGTTCAACAGTGTTTTTCTTTTCATTAAATCCTCACACATGAGCTTAATTGTAAATACCAGCCACCTTGTTATGCTTTGCCACCTATAACTTTGTTCAACCATTCATTGTTAATAATAACTCCAAATTGATATAATTAGTCATCAGCACAAAAACAACTAATCAAATTTTTCCAATACCAATTACCCAGGTATCATTAGCTTCCAATTCTCAGATAACTAATTTTTTATTGTGTCAACACTGGTGTAACCTCACTAGTGTCATTAGTCTCAGTATCATATAATTATTAATCAATTTTATGTTAATATCGATATTAACATGATTTAGTTGATATCATTAGCCCCCATCATAAAAAAATTATTTTCCTTTCTTAATAACATAACAGTTATTAACTATCTCAAATAAAGAATTTATTACAACACTTAAAATCAATTTTAAGATTTCACCTTACATTTGAGATTTTTCATGACTGGGCCATGTTTTAATAAATTAGTTTCCTACAAGAATTTAGTTTCTACATTAACCTTGATATTTCAATTGAACAAAAATTCATATCATACTATTCATAATAATACAATTTATTATCTGGTTCCTTAAATTATTTATTATACTAAATGACATAAACATGTAATAACACAGTCTTTTCAATTTCAATCCTTGTGTTTCGTTTTTTATACCTTTTCCTTGAGATTATAAACACACATAAAATGAAATATTCTACTTTATAAGATAACTTTACCACCTACTTAAAGGTATGATTATTTTTAATAGTTATCTAAAATTTAATTCTTTAAATCTCATTTTTCATTTTATCAATTTATGTAATGAACCTTAATTTATATTCTAAGTTTTGAAAGTATCAATTCAAAAACATAGCACTAGCATGTAAAAATAATTATATTAACTTGTCATCATGATAAAGACTATACAATTACAAAATTTATTGATTTTTAATAACATTTTGGTACCGTTTTTTTTATACAAAGCATTACCTAAATTTCTTTTTCTTATATGGAATCTTATAAGAAGCAAAGTATACATATTCATTTCAAAAACATTCAAAGTAGTCTCAAGATTGCCTCGAGAAAAATTAGAAGAGCATTTTTAAGGATCAACTTACTTAGAGATTACATTAATTAATTTTAATATTTCAAAGTTTACATGCCAAAAACTTTTTATTTTCTAAACCACTTGTTTAAGTAAATGAAGATAAAATGCTTCAAGAACTACTGAGAAGGTGCATATGAAGTACCTATAAAACATAATTACATTACAAAACATAAGTGTGCATGTACTATTACAATTAAATCTTTAATACATTTGAATCTCTTAAATTTCTACTCTTTATATCAACAAATGAATCTATTCCTCATTACTATTCACAATATACAATCCTTATTTCTACTTGCTACCCTTAATCTCCTTTGAACATGAAAATAATTATCATTTTAGAAAATATTGGATTTCATTTATGTAAGTCTTTATAATGCTTTATCTCGCCCCCAAAGACAATTCAATTTTTAAAATTTATTATCCCACCTCAAAGATAATTAAGTAATTTCAATGTCAACTTGCATTATTTTAGAACTAACAATTAATACATAAACAATAACCTTTCATCAATTTAGAAACAAAACAAAATAAAACAATAGCATTTAATAACTAGAAACGAGCCTTTACCTAGAGCTTTTAGGGTGTGTGTTTTCAAGAGAACCAACTCTATTATGGAGGAACCTCTTCCAAAAACCCTAAGATTCAACTAATTAATAACTATTTTGTCATTTAAACCTTTTTGAATGTTAATCATTCATTGAGATATTTCTTTATGCTTGACATAAACTTTACATTCTTACATTCCAATTATTTCCATGTACTTACCTCTTTTCAAATACAACCAAAGCATCAACATCCATTTTATTTTAATTCGATATAAATAATTTTTTTTAACTAATTTACTTATACATCATCATCTTCCTTTCAACATACCAAGATAATAATATTTATTTTTAAATATATTGTAACAAGTTTTCCTTAGCTAATTTACTTGTATGTAGTATAACTCAAATTGATTTCACTTCTAACCTTAAATAATAGCATTTACACAAGCTAGAGAGTTCAAATTCGTTATTTTCTTTCACACCTCATCGGTTCCTACATAGCTTAAAAACCTACATTTTATTTGTAATTTTTTCCTTTTATTTTTATTCTTAGATACTTTATTTGAACAAAAATCAGTTTACCCATACACCATTATTCCTTTCCTATATGAACTCAAAATAAACTTTAATTTGAAATAAAATTAGGGATTTCCACCTCTTATCAAATCTTCATAACTAAAAAATAAATCAAGCAATTACCTTACCATAATCAATTTTAACAAATTTGTTTTGCTCCTTGCACCATTTCTTCCCAAAAAGTTTCTCTTTACTCTTTTAAAATTCTCCTTTCTCTCTCTATTATATTGTCAACATTTCTCTTTCTCCTTTTAGAACTCACTTAGCTACTTAATCTTGTCTAAAGCTTTCTTAAACCTTCTTAGCTATTTTTTGTTGATTTGAAAGAACAAAAAAAATAAAGAGAAATTAAACAAGCTCCCTCTTGTTTCTTTATTTCCAATCAGCTTTGCAATGTAAAAAAAGAAGGGGTTGTTTTTGTTCAATAAAAAAGAAAAGGGTTGTTTTTGTTCAATTTACAAAAAAAAACTCCCCTCTCTCTTATTAATTTCATATTTGGCCTAAATAAATTTATAATAGTAGGTATTATTACTTGTCATTTTTTTCATTTTCGTTCATCCATGTTTTCTCACAATGTGTATTAGAATTCCACATTTTAGTTAAATCTTATATCTTATTTCTTTATCCTTATATATATATATATATATATATATATATATATTCCATTCTCCCTTCTAAAATTTCATCCTTAAAATTTAATTTCATATCGTCAATTTGAAATAAATGAAAGTATCTCTTCCTTATCTTATCTTCCATTTCCTAAGTTTCCTCCTTGATTTAGGAATTTTTCTATAGAATATTTTTCAAAGGAACACCTTTGTTTTTGTAGTTCACTTTTGCTTCTCCCTAAAATTTTTATTGGTCTCATCATCAGAGTTAGATCCTTTCTAATTTTCAATGGTATTAGTTATACAACTCGTGTCAGGACTAGCATGGCTTTTTTGAAGCAGTGACACATGAAATACATTATAAATTCTAGATAGATGAAGGGGTAATACTAACTTGTAGGCTATAGGTTCGATTCTCTTGATAATTTCAAAAGGAATGATATACGTAACTTTATCTTTCCTTTCTTCTTAAAATGGATCATATTCTTCCATATGCAACCTTTAAAAACACTTAGTCTCCTTTTTTTGAATTCTAATGGTCTCTTTCAGTTATTAACATAACTTTTATATTTATCTTATGCCACCTTTATCCTTTCTCTAATCAATTTCACCTTCTCAATTGTCATTTGAAATAATTCTAATCCTATTATTTTTCTTTCACCCACTTCTTCCTAACAAAGTGGATTACAACATCTTCTTTTATATAATGTTTCAAAAGATACTATACCTATTGATTAGTACTTAAAAGTGTATTTTTATCAAGGTTTTATATCAGCATTTTGCATTTGAAATATCAATAACTCCTTAACTAAAACATGTTTTATAATAACAAGTTCGATATTATAAGATATCTTTAATTTATGGTAAATATTCATTTTAAATGCAGGCCTATCACATAAATCAAAGGATAGATTAATGAGTTCAACTACTGAAATTAAGAAGACAAAGAGCGAGTGAAACTTAGAAAAGTGATGCTAGTTCAGTCCAAACTAGAACATTGTTCAGTCATTGGGTCATATTTGAATTTGTAGGTCATAGATTTCAATTTGGTTTATATGGTTAGAAAGCTAAGACACATAGGATTAAAACATTCATGGGAATATATGACTTAATTTTGCTGTTTGGAAATCTAAATATTAGCAATAATGGAGAAGTCAAAATCTGTCCTGTAGCCCAAATATTATTCAGTGTTCAACTCATATCTTGAGTTGTAGAAGTCTAAATAACCTTAATTTGTTTTTAATAGAAAGCTAGGATAATTTCCTAGAACTTTAATGAGTCTGTTCGAATTCCAACATTAGCAATGATGTTTTATTCATACAAGAAGATAAAGATTATCACTAAGTCAAGAGTTGGTCACCCACTCAACAATTAGTCATCAAATTAATAGTTTCAAATTTTAACCTATAAAAAAAGACATTTGCCATGCATATAGGCATCTTGATTTTCAGATCAAGTTCATGTTCTTGCTTTTTCTCTTTGTATTTTTATAATGTTTAAGTTTTGCTTTCATTAATCTCTTATTTATTCTTTTTATTTCATTTCCTTTACTAAGTTAATTTTTATTTTAATTATGTTCTTATATTGTTTATTTATGTTTCTCTTTTTTCATTATTTTTAATGGTGTAAGAATAAGTATAGTATAAACTCAACATGAACTTTAATGTTTTATACTAACATATTTTGTATTTGTTATCTTGCTCACTTTTAATATTTTGCTTGTTAAATGGTTAATCTAGATTTATGTTGTAAAACACTTGATACAATAAATACTTGACACTTTCATAGTCCAATCGTATGGTATAACCTACACCTATGCTATGAAAGAAACTTGATTTGTTGTTAACATAAGTTATAATAATAAATAACTGATAACATTTACAAGCATTAACATTATTCGAATAAGATAAATAATGTAATCATGTTAACTATTTATAATCCGATTGAAACTTTCTTTATATGTGGTTTTAGTTGAGTAATAAGGATTTATATTATATTTGTTTAAAATACCATTAGTGGATCCTCTAACCATGACATTTGTTTTTCTTTTATTGTTTAATTATCACATTAATCTTACAATCTTAAAATCTTCTTTAACATTATTATTATTATTATTATTATTATTATATAGTTAACCTTCATGTGGTTTGACCTCGATCTTGCCAAGTTATTTATTATTTCGACAGTCCTGCACTTGAGAGAAGATATTAATCTTTTGACAATGTTAAGTTTTTGGTATCATTATTGGGAAGGTAAATTACTATATAAATTATATATTTTATTTTATTGTCTTTTCTTTTCTTTCCTTTTATCTGACTTTTTTTTGTTTTATTTCTTTTCTTTTCTCTTCTTCCTTTTATTCTTTTCCTACACATGGATAAGAGTGTGGTCATGTACATTCAGTGGTAGATTTTGTAGGGTATCCTCATCATTTTCAGAAAATATGATCGAATAAGATAATCAATAGCTTTATAATGAGTATAATAAGAATAACCGTATTAGAATACTTAAAAACCACATGAATCCAACAAGAACAAGTGCACCCTCATACATAGTTTTTCTTCCTCATATATCTAATTTCAATTTTAAGCCAGACATTATTCAAGTTTTACCTTCTTTTCATGGCTTAGATTTATAAAATGCATATTTGCATTTAAGGGAATCTTAGGAGGTCTGTAAAACTTATAATCACTTAAATTGTAGCATGAACACTATCAAATTAAAACCTTTTCCTTTTTCATTAAAAGATAAAGTTAAAACATGATTATAAAATTTGAGATCAGGATCCATTTGTGTTTAGGATGAAATGTGACACAACGAAAAGATTGATGTCTTCTCCCAAGTGTAGGAGTGTCGAAGTAATAAATAACCCGGCAAGACCGGGGTTGAACCAAAGGGAGGTTAATTGTACAAATTATAAATAATAATAATACAACAACAAGAACAATAAGAACAACAACAGTAATAATAATAATAATAATAATAATAATAACAACAACAACAATAACAACAACAACAATAACAATAACAATAATAAAGAAGAAAAAGAAAAATTGATGAGAACTTTGAGATGGAAAATTAAAGTAAGGATTAAACAACGATAACAAATAATGTCAAGGTTAGAGGATCCACTAATGGTATTTCAAACAAGTATAGTATAAACTCTTATTATTCAATTGGAAACCACACACAAAGAAGGTTCCAATCTGATTATAGATTGTTAACATAATTACATTAGTCATCTTATTCAATTAATGTTAATACTTGTAAATTTCGTTAAGCATTCATAGTTTAAGTGTCAGTTATACCATACAGTATGGGCTATGAAAGTGTCAAGCATTTGTTGTACCAAGTGTTATACAACATAAATCAAGATTAATCATTTAACAAGTAAGTATTAAAGAGTGAACAAGATAACAAATATAAAACATGTTAGTATCAAACATTAAAGTCCATATTAAGTTTATACCATACATATTCTTACACCATTAGTGTAACCTTTTCACCTTGACATAATTAACTTAGCTAGACATAATGAAAGAAAGAAAAATAGATAAACAAAATAAGAACATAAATAAGAAAAGAGTTAATAAAGCAAAGGAAAGGAAATGAAAAGCATAAACTTGATATTAATGAAAGCGAAACATAAGCATTACAAAGAATACAAAGAGAGAAAATAAGAGCATGATCTTGATCTGGACTCCAAGATACCTAAATGCATGACAAATGCCTCATTTTATAGGCTTACACCATTAGTGTAACCTTTTCACCTTGACATAATTAACTTAGCTAGACATAATGAAAGAAAGAAAAATAGATAAACAAAATAAGAACATAAATAAGAAAAGAGTTAATAAAGCAAAGGAAAGGAAATGAAAAGCATAAACTTGATATTAATGAAAGCGAAACATAAGCATTACAAAGAATACAAAGAGAGAAAATAAGAGCATGATCTTGATCTGGACTCCAAGATGCCTAAATGCATGACAAATGCCTCATTTTATAGGCTAAAATTAGGAACTATTGATTTGATGACTAATTGATAAGTGGGTGGCCAACTCTTGACTTGATAACAATTCTTATCTTCTCTTGTCTGCCCAAAACATCATTTATAACATCAAAATTAAAGCCACTTGAAAACATGAAAGTTGTAGGAAATTGTCTCCGCTATCTTGTGTAAAAAATGCAGCTCATTTGGACTTTTAGAACTCCAGATATGGACAAAATACTAAACAGTGCTCAGGCTGGAGGACAGATTCGGGCTTCTTTGTTGTTGCTACAATTTGGACTTGAAAATGGCCTTTTCAGATCTTGGGCTCATATGAAAGTTGTAGGCCTATGTCTTACCTTTTCATCCATATAAAGTGGACCTAAATTTGAGATTTATAGCTCCATATATGACCCAATTACTGAACAATATTCTGGTTTGGATTGCACTGACATCTTTTTTCTATGTTTGACCATCTCTTTATCCTTGCAATTTAAGTTCTTAAAGTCATCAATCAATCCTTTTATTTATGTGATGGGTCTGCATTTAAAATGAACATTTACCATAAATTAAAGGTATTTTATATTATTAGATATATTATTATAAAACATGCTTTAGTTAAGGAGTTATTGATACTTTAAATGCAAAATAATGATATAAAACCATGATAAAAATGCACTTTTAAGTACTAATTACACCCCCTAACTAGCTTATTACTAGTCCCTAGTAATCCGTTAAAATAGAAAAATAATTTGCAAATTCCATAAAGCAAGGTATTCATCATTTAACTTCTATTACTCTATCCAGATAAACAAACTCTCGTTAAATTTATATACCTACTCAATACCTCTTAACAAGATATTCATAAACCTTTCTTTTATGCTCAATGTATCAACATATAATTATAGGGCTTTTCTTGGAAGAAAAGAAAATTTTTGTTCTAATGTTTAAGGTTAACTTCCTTGGGTTGGGATTATTATTTTTGTCTTTTTTTTTCTTTTTCTTTTTAAATGTATATACATATAATTTAAAAACATCATGCATCTTTAACCCATGTAACGAGCTTTCAGCTAAAGACTCCCAAACTAGTTGGTCTTAGGGCATTAGGTGTTAAGACACCCCTACGAGCTCAGTAACTCGGGTCGCAGATACTGATATATAGATAGTGCAATGTTTGATTCCCTTAAGCTTTTCTCCTCAACCCATGTAACAAGCATTGGGCCAATAGCTCCCAAGTCAGTTGACTTTAGGGTATTAGGTGTTAAAACACCCCTTCGGGCTTAATTGCTTAGGTAAGGAAAGCTACGAAACTAAACTTATCTATATTTTTATTATCATCATTTTTTTTTCTTTTTTTATTTTTTTCTTAATTATATACAATCCATTTTCCTTAGTTGTTACCTTTAACAAAAGAACATAAATAATATAATAAGGTTAAAGTGTGTGTGTGTAAATTAAGGTTTAAGAATACATGTTAAATAAGTATATGAGTAGAATTAAGTAATAACAATCAAGAGTTTATAAACCTGAATATTTCAAGAAGTATTATAATAGACCTTGTTAAGAATGGTTACTAAGATACGTCTCAAGAGTCACTTTAACAAAAGTGCTCCTTTACTCTACCATTCTAGTAACAACCATTTTGCACATGCTTTATGAAATAGAAAACACAGTTTTTTTTTTAGCTACGATCCTCTCCCCCCAACTAAAACAAGACATTGTCCTCAATGTTTAAAGGTAGAAAGATAGAGTATAGAAGATATCACCTGGAATAACGAACACTGACAAACCTGAAACACACTGGAAAAAATATAAGAAACAACAAAACACAATAATAAAACCAAAAGACACAAAGATTCATAAATGGAGGCTCAAATCTAATCTAAGCTTTTTACGGCTTTCTTTAGTTGACCAATTTATGCGACTCATGGAAGGATCAATTACAGGAATGAAAGATTGTAGTTGGTCAATCAATTATTCAGTAGCAGCAGCAGAGATTATGATTTATCGTGCAGAAGATGTTAGAAATTCTTGTTCCACAGTGTGATCAAGAAAAAACAACAACTTATCATAATAACCATTAACATTTAACAAACCTATGGGTTTATGGTGAATGTGGAGTTGGGCCCAAGTGAAAATATAAAAGATCTCTTCCAATGTGCCTATACCACCTAGTAAAGCAATGAAGGCATCAACATGGTTAAACATTGCATTCATTCGAGCTGACATTGTAGAGACCTGAAGTTCCTCTCTAATTGTTTTTTCAATGATGTCCCCTTATGCTAAAGCTTCGGGGATGACCTCCAAAACTTGATTACCTCCTAAAAATACAGCTCTTGACACACCTCCGATTAACCCAAGACTGTCTTCCCCATACACTAAATGAATCTTTCTCTCAACTAGCACCTGACCAAGATGATTTGCTGATTCTAAAAACTCCTTTTCTTTTCCAGGACTAGATCCATCAAAAACACAAATATTTCTTATATGATGACTTGAGGAACTTGCCATTTCTACACACTTCTATATTTGTTAAATGTATGGGTTGAGTAGAAATGAAAGGAAGGAAGAGAGGGTTTTATAGATGAGAAATTAGAAAGACAATCATAACACCTATATATAGACCAGCTGAAGTCTCACTCTCTCTCTCTCTCTTTTTATTTATTTATTTACTTTTGAAAAAAAACATGTGTATGTACAGGTAGCTGTGATTGTGGCTCACATCTTCCCTTGGTTTTACGTCCAAAAATAGCTTAAACGCCCTCTATGAGTTGGGGATAGGCTTCCCATCTAGATTTCTTAAAAACAGACAAACAGGGTCTATTTTAGTCAATTCCCAAGACGAAGTCAATCATGTTCTTTATGAAATAGCGGTCATAAATCATGAATTGCACGATACACATCTCCACTAGGATGCATCTCAAAAGTTAATAGAAGGTTATCTATAGACTCCTTACTTAGGCCATCCTTAATGAATTGTATTTTATCTTCACGGTTTATAGATACCATTTCTAAAGAACGACATTGTGCATTACAAGTCCATCTTGCACATTGATGACAAACTTTCAGTCGTTTTGCACGACGTTTCTTTGCAAAAGTGCTTTTACCTGTTCCAGGCATGTGTGAAATGAAGGAGTTAGAGGACTCACCTGATAATTAGACTTTTGCTTCAATCAACCAGTGAATATCTTTAGGAATTCCATGATTCATTAACAATCTCAATCTTGCACATCTAGCATGGTAAATTTTTGTAATCGTATTCTGAGGCAGAGCGGGAAAATACTTTTTTAATTTTGCAAGATTAATGTCCATTTTCAAATAAGAATTGGAAAAGAGATTCAAAGAATTGCACAAATATATATATATATATACATATATTAGTTATTGTGGAAAACTGAAAGAACCGACTTAAGTCACGGAGTACTGTTATCCGCCATTTGACCGGGAAGAGAGAACCTAGCAAAAATCACTTAAAAAGAAACACAAAAACAATATGAGAAAAATAAAATAATCAACTTTTATCTACAAGATCATTCCAACCAGTTGATTCATTTTCACTAGGAAAATTATCAAAGTAAGCTTTTAAACGATGTCTATTTTCATTAAAATCATTGTCATTCATTGAATTCTCAATATCACAGGCCCCATAAGGATTGCTCCATCTTGATTTTAGCTCTCTAGGGAATGCATAAAGTTGAGAATTATAAACAAAACTTTTTGACCGGTATCAACTTTTTGACAATTTTCACAAGCTTTGCAGAATGCATGCGTGTCCTTGAAGATAGTGGGCCAGTAAAATCCATTTTGAAAGATTTTTGCAGCTATCTTATTTGACGAGAAATAACTTTCATATGCTTCAAAATGACAAAGTTTAATGACACTACTGACCTCATTGTCGGGAATGAATCTTTGAGATATTTGATCAGGACAATATTTGAATAAGTTAGGGTCATCACCATAAAAGTTCTTCACTTCGTTCAAAAACTTTTCTTTATCTTGGGTACTCCAATTAGCTGGCAAATCTCCTAAAGCAAGAAAATTGATATTTTTATCATACCAAGGCATTGAAATAAGACAAAGTAAGGATTCGTTAGGAAAGTAATCATCAATTAGTGTGATGTCAGATGTTGAATTTGTTGTCATTATTAACAAAAGATTCACATCAATATTTTTGGTGCTTTTTTCATCCGTGATTTCTTCCTCAGAATAACTCATTTGCAAATCTTCATATTCATCCAACTCATTTTTACTTAAAGTAGATTCAAGTTGATCATAAACTAATTTGTCAATATGATTTACTTCTTGTAAATCATTATCATCTCCAGGTTGCTTACAAATATTGAAAATATTCATCTCCAATGTCATGTTTCCAAATGATAGCTTTATTAGTCCATTCCTACAATTAATCAATGTATTAGAAGTTGCAAGAAACAGACGTCCTAAAATAATAGGAAATGAATTACATGCTTCAACAGGTTGTGTGTCTAAGACAACAAAATCTACAAGATAAATGAATTTATTGACTTGTACTAACACATCTTCAATTATTCCTCTAGGCACTTTTATAGATCTATCAGCAAGTAAAAGAGTTATAGAAGTTGGTTTTAACTCACCTAGATTGAGACTCTAAAAAACTGAATATGGAAGTAAATTCACATTAGCACCAAGATCAAGTAAGGCTCTTTTAATTTTATGCTCCCCAATAAAGCAAGAAATTATAGGGCAACCAGGGTCTTTATATTTTAAAGCATTATTGTTCTGAAGAATAACACTTACTTGTTCGGCTAAAAAGGCTTTCTTTTTCACATTCAGTTTCCTCTTTAGAGTGCATAGATCTTTTAAAAATTTAGCATAGAAAGGAATCTGTTTAATAGCATCCAGTAAAGGTATATTGATTCTTACCTGTTTGAAAGTTTCAAAAATTTCAGAGTTATGATTGACTTTTCTTTGTTTGGTCATGGCTTGAGGAAATAGAAGTGCTGGTGGAGAATCAGTCTTTTCTTTGCAATTTTCAGATTCAACCTCTTTCTTACCCTCAGAGATTAACTCATCATCTTTCTCATAAGGTTCAAGAGAGGGTTTTTCAATAACCTTATCACTACGAAGAGTAGTGACTGATTTGACTTGATCCATGTGTTGGCTTCCGGAACTACTTGCATTTGCATTGTATTGCCCCTTGGGATTTTGTTGTGGTTAAGATGGAAACTTACCTTTCTCTTAGAAACTGAGAGTAGATGTTAATTTTGCAAGAGTATCTTTAAAATCAGTCATGTTTTGAGCAAGTGGAGTATTGATTGTCTCTTGCTTTTCAATGAATGTATACAATGTTTCCTCAAGATTTCTTCTTAAAGGTGGAGCATAAGGAGGTACATATCCATGAGAATTTTGAAAATTATGGTGTGCTTGAAACGATGGATGTGAAGTTTGTGCATTGTTGTTCTCACTCCTCCAACTAAAATTTAGATAATTTCTCCAACCAGGTTTGTATGTTTGTGAGTATGGGTTGTGGTTAGCCTTTTGAAAACTGTTTAAAGACATTTCTTAAAAGAAGGCAAGGTTGGATATTTATCGATTGGGTGTTCATTTGTTTCACATATTTGACATGCAATGTTTTCAATAGATTTTAATTGACCACTCGTTTTCAATTCTAGTGCCTCAACTTTTCTAGCTAAAGATGCAAACTTGGGTTAAAGGTCATGATCTTCCCTAAGGTTGTGCATACCTCCACTAGATGTATGAGGTTGAGTTTTACTCGGTGCCTTATAAGTACCCACGGTGTCCTAATTTTGAGCATTTTCAGCTAACAAGTCTAAGTACTCCATTACTTTATCAGGGTCTTTATCTTCAAAAGTTCCATTGCACATCAATTCAACCATTTGCCTATCTTTAGGTGTTAACCCTTTATAAAAATATGAAACCAATCTCCATATTTCAAAACCATGATGAGGGCAAGTACTAAGTAAGTCTCGATACTTATCCTAATATTGGTAAAGTGCTTCTCCTGGTTTTTGAGTGAAAGTGGTGATTTGTCTTTTGAAAGAGTTTGTTCTATGAGATGGGAAAAACTTCTTTAAAAACTGTTGTTGCATTTTATTCCAAGCACGAATGGATCCTGGTCTCAAATTTTGTAGCCATGTTTTAGCTTTATCTTTTAATGAAAAAGGAAAAAGCTTTAATCTGATGGTGTTCATGCTATAATTTAAATTATTATATGTGTTGCAGACCTTCTTAAACTCCCTTAAATGCAAGTATGGATTTTTCAATTCTAAACCATGAAAAGAAGGTAAAAGTTGAATAATGTCTGGCTTAAAATTAAAATGAGATGCATCGGGAGGGAAAACTATACATGATGGTGCACTTGTTCTTATTGGATTCATGTGGTCTCTAATTGTTCTAGCACAATTATTCTCATTATTCTCATTATGAAGTGATTGATTATCTTCTTCAGCCCTATTTTCTAAAAATGATGAGGATACCCAACAAAGTCTACTACTTGATGTACGTGACCACACTCTCATACATGTGTAGGAATATAATAAATGGAAAAAGAAAACAACAAAAGAAGAAACAAGAAAAAAGAAAAGAAACAAAGTTATATACAATAAAAAGTGAAAAGAGAAAATAAACTAAAAATTATAATTTATACAAAACTTACCTCCCCGGCAACGGCGCCAAAAACTTGACACGACAAAAAGATTGATGTCTTCTCTCAAAGAAATAAATAACCCGGCAAGACTGGGGTCGAACCATACGGAGGTTAATTGTACAAATTATAAATAATAATAATACAACAACAAGAACAATAACAAGAACAACAGTAATAATAGTAATAATAATAATAATAATAACAATAATAATAAAGAAGAAGAAGAAAAATTGATGAGAACTTTGAGATGAAAAAAATTAAAATAAGGGTTAAACAACAATACAAATAATGTCAAGGTTAGAGGATTCATTAATGGTATGTCAAACAAGTATAATATAAACTCTTATTATTCAATTGGAAACCACACACAAAGAAGGTTCCAATCTGATTATAGATTGTTAACATGATTACATTAGTCATCTTATTCAATTAATGCTAATACTTGTAAATTTCGTCAAGCATTCATGATTATAACTTATGTTAACAACAAATCAAGTTCCTTTCATAGCTCAGGTGTCGGTTATACCATACAGTATGGGCTATGAAAGTGCCAAGCATTTGTTATACCAAGTGTTATACAACATAAATCAAGATTAGTCATTTAACAAGCAAAGTATTAAAGAGTGAACAAGATAACAAATATAAAACATGTTAGTATCAAACATTAAAGTTCATATTAAGTTTATACCATACTTATTCTTACACCATTAGTGTAACCTTTTCGCCTTGACATAATTAACTTAGCTAGACATAATGAAAGAAAGAAAAATAGATAAACAAAATAAGAACATAAATAAGAAAAGAGTTAACAAAGCAAAGGAAAGGAAATGAAAAGCATAAACTTGATATTAATGAAAGCAAAACATAAACATTACAAAGAATACAAAGAGAGAAAATAAAAGCATGATCTTGATCTAGACACCAAGATGCCTAAATGCATGGCAAATGCCTCCTTTTATAGGCCAAAATTGAGAATTATTGATTTGATGGCTAATTGATAAGTGGGTGGCCAACTCTTGACTTGGTGACAATCCTTATCTTCTTTTGTTTGCCCAAAACATCATTGATAAAATCAAAATTGGAACCACTTGAAATATGAAAGTTGTAGGTAATTGTCTCAGATATCTTATGTAAAACATTAAGCTCATTTGGACTTCTAGAACTCCAAATATGGCCAAAATACTAAACAGTGCTCAGGTTGGAGGATAGATTCGGGCTTCTTTGTTGTTGCTACAATTTGGACTTGAAAATGACCTTTTTAGATTTTAGGTTCCATATGAAAGTTGTAGGCCTATGTCTTACCTTTCCATCCATATAAAGTGGACCTAAATTTGAGATTTATAGCTCCAGATATGACCCAATTACCAAATAGTATTCCAGTTTGGATTGCACCGACATCTCTTTTCTAAGTTTGGCCATCTCTTTGTCCTTACAATTTAAGTTCTTAAAGTCATCAATCAATCCTTTTATTTATGTGATGAGCCTGCATTTAAAATGAACATTTACCACAAATTAAATGTATCTTATATTATTAAATATATTATTATAAAACATGCTTTAGTTAAGGAGTTATTGATACTTCAAGTGTAAAATAATGATATAAAACCATGATAAAAATGCACTTTTAAGTACTAATCAAAATGCAATAATAGTTTTTAAAGAAGTTTTTCTCATGTCATAAAATAAACTCTTTTAAAAGAGAAATCATCACTTTCACTCAAAAACCAAGAGAAACGTTATACTAATATTGGGATAGATATTGAGACTTACTTAATAGTTACCCTTATCATGGTTTTGAAACATAGAGATTAGTTTCATATTTTTATAAAGGGTTAACACCTAAAGATAGACAAATGGTTGAACTGATATGCAATGAAACTTTTAAAGATAAAAGTCATGATGAAGCAATGGAGTACGTAGACTTGCTAGGTAAAAATCTCAAAATTAGAACATTACAAGAACTTCTGAGGCATCAAGTAAAACTCAACCTCATACATCTAGTGGAGATATGTACAATCTTATGGAAGATCATAATCTCCAATTCAAGTTTGCATCTTTAACTAGAAAATTCGAGGCATTAGAATTGAAAAGGAGTGATCAATTAAAATTTGTTCAAGACATTTTATGTCAAATATATGAAACTAATGAACACTTAACAAATAATTATCCAGTTTTATCTTTTTTCAAGGAATGTCTTTATGAACAAATTCGTGCTTTTAACAATTTTTAAAAGCCCAATCATAACCTATACTTACGAACGTATAATTCTTGTTGGGGAAATTACCCAAATTTCAGTTGGAAGAGTGATGCACTAACTTCATAACCACCATTTCAAACATACCATAATTTTTAAAATTCTTATGGATATGCACCTCCTTATGCTCCACCTCCTAAAAGAAATCTTGAGAAAACTTTGGATGCATTCATTAAAAAGTAAGAGACAATCAACACTCAACTTCCTTAAAGCATAATAGATTTTAAACATACTCTTGCAAAATTCATATCTACTCTCAGTTTTAAAGAGAAAGGTAAGTTTCTATCTCAAACACAACAAAATCCCAAGGGGCAATACAATGCAAGTGCAAGCAACTCCGGAAGCCAACATGTGGATCAAGTCCAATCAGTCATTATTCTCCACAATAGTAAGGTTATTGAAAAACCAATTCTTAAACCTTGTGAGAAAGATGTGAGTCAATCTATAAGGGTAAGAAATAGGTTAAAACTAAATATTACAAAGAAAAGACTAATTCTTCATCAGTAATTCCATTTCCTCATGTCATGATCAAATAAAAGGAATTCAATCATGATTTTAAAATCATTAAAACTTTCAAATATGAAGAAATTAAAGATAAAAAAGGCACCAAAAATATTGTCATAGATCATTTTTCAAAATTGACAATAGATTCGACATACGACATCACACCAATCGATGATTAACTTCCTAGTAAATCTTTACTTTCTCTTAGTTTAATGCCTTGGTTTGCTAAAATATTAATTTTTTTGCTTCAAATTTCTTGCCAGCTCACTAAAATATCGAAGACCAATATGCAAAATTTTTATTGGGATATCCCTTATTCAAATATTGTACTAATCAAATATTTCAAAGATGCATTCCTGACAATGAGATAAGTAATGTTATTAAATTTCATCACTCTAAGGCATGTAATGATCATTTCTAGTAAAAAAAAAAAGAACTATAAAAATCTTACAAAATAGATTTTATTAGCCTACCATGTTCAAGGACTCACATACATTTTTCAAAACCTATGAAAATTATCAAAATATAGAATTTATTTTAAAACATAAAGAGTCTTTAGATAATTGATTAGTACTTAAAAGTGTATTTTTATCAAGATTTTATATCATTATTTTGCACTTTAAGTATCATTAACACCTTAACAAAAGCATATTTTATAATAACATATCTAATAATATAAGATACCTTTAATTTATGATAAATATTCATTTTAAATGCAAGCTTATCACATAAATAAAAGGATTGATTGATGAGTTTAAGAATTAAAATTGAAAGGACAAAGAGATGGCCAAACTTAGAAAAGAGATGTTGCTGCAATCCAAATTAGAATACTGTTCAGTAATTGGGTCATATTTGGAGCTGTAGATCTCAAATTTAGGTCTACTTTATATGGATGGAAAGGTAAAATATAAGCCTATAACTTTTATATGGAGATCAAGATTTAAAAAGATCATTTTCAAGTCCAAATTGTAGCAACAATAAAAAAGTATGAATCTGTCCTCTAGCCCAAACACTGTTTAGTGTTTGACCCATATCTGGAGTTCTAGATGCCAAATAACCTCTATTTTTTTTCTTGAAAAGCTAAGATAATTTTCTATAACTTTTATATTTTTTAGTAGTTCCAATTCTGACGTTATCAATGATGTTTTAGGCAGACAAGAGAATATAAGGATTGTCACCAAGTCAAGAGTTAGCCACCCACTCATCAATTAGTCATCAAATCAATAGTTCTTAATTTTGGCCTATAAAAGGAGGCATTTGCCAAGCATTTAGGCATCTTGGTCTCCAGATCAAGATAATATTTTTGCTTTCTCTCTTTGTATTTTTGTAATGCTTAAGTTTTATTTTGATTAATATCTTATTTATGTCTTTTATTTTCTTTTCTTTACTTAGTTAACTTTTATCTTATTTATGTTTTTATCTTGTTTATTTATGTTTCTCTCTTTCATTGTGTTTAGCTAAGTTTATTATGTCAAGGTGAAAAGGTTACATTAATGGTATAAGAATAAATATAGTGTAAACTTAATATGGACTTTAATGTTTGATGCTAACATATTTTGTATTTGTTATCTTGTTCACTATTTAATACTTTGCTTGTTAAATGAATAATCTAGATTTATGTTGTACAACACTTGATATAACAAATGCTTGGCACTTCATTGCCCATATTGTATGGTATAAGCGACACTTAAGATATAAAAGGAACTTGATTTATTGTTAACATAAATTATAATCATGAATGTTTAACGAGATTTACAAGTATTAACATTAAGGATAATGTAAAACTTAATTTTAGATATTTAATTATGTTGAATGCTTGAGTTAGCCATGCTTATTTGAAAAACAAAATTTGCATTTATAGGTGAGTAAAACTTGTTTAGAATCAACATTATATTTTTAGATTCATTATTATGTTGAACATTGTATGCTTTAATTTGGGATATATAATATCTTATAAAACAATATAAAACATACTTTTGGTTCTCTTTAAGATTATTAAAGTACATCTTTCCTTATAAAAGTTGTGTAAGTTGTGTATTATCCATAAAAGATAAGTGTGATGCTTTACTTGTGATCATCCCTTTTGATCTAGTCCTAAACAAGGTTTAAGTAAATAGAGTAATAATTATTAAACAATTAAATAAATAAATATGTACAAAGTTCTATCTACTACAATGTTTTGAGTTGCTCAATTACTAGGAATATTTATCACAAATGTTTATCTTTACATTAAACGACAGCTTGAAATATGAGTATGTAAAAGCACTTTAAATTTGTGACTTTGTGAGTAATTGGGTGCATTCATCACAAATATTTGTATTCGCGTCAAAATGAAAGAGACCACTTAAAGATAAAGAATAAATAATATCTTTAAAAAAATAAAAAAAAATAGATATTTTTCTAGTTTACTACCTTGTTTGTAGAAGTGAGAAGGGAAGATCGCAAGTAGAGTTTTCGCATGAATCAATTATGTTGGTTACATGATAAATATGAGTGAATTTGAAATTTTATATAGATATTTAATTTAGAGAATTTGAGTATGTTTATTTTTCTTTATTTGCTATTATGTATACACTAATTTGAAGATGCTAATATTTGCATAATAGGTCCTTCAAGTATAATGAGTTGAGCATAATTATAGTTATTATTATTCCTTTTATTTCAAAAGTTTTATGTCTTGTTTTGCTTGAGGACCAGCAAAATTTAAGTTGAGGGGTGTGATTGTACATCCAAAGTATCATTAAGTCTTTTATTTTACATATATATATATATATATTGTTTTTATTTGGGTTTTTATAATAATTGATGTGCTTTTTAGTAATGAAGTTTTTTTTTAATGTTTTGCTAGGTTTTTGGAGCTTAAATGGAATATATCAAAAAATTTAATGTTGGAATTTAGAACAAAGAATTGAAGAGAAATTTAGTTGAAGTTTGAAGTAAATCTTAGTTCAAATAAATGCTTCAAATTTTCCCTAAAAAATCAATTCTATTCCAATCCTAGAAAAGTTTATCATATGATCTATTTCAAACCCAAACTTGTCTTATATTGTGTGCAAACTTCAACCATCAAATACTCAAGGTTTCAATGTCAATCTTAGCCTAAATAATAGGTATATTTATATCCTTATATTATGTTTAAATTCAGCCCCAAATCAACTTTGAAATCAGCCCAAGCACAATCCATAATCTTACATATCCTCATAACAAATAACAATTGATTTATTTAGGGTAATCCATTGATCCAAGAAGGTAAGCATATGGATGGAAAGCTAGAGGGGACATTGTTACATTATTTTAGGTCAAAAAGAAGAAAGTGATACCTCATAAATGAGGAAGAAAAACATGCACCAAAGTGGTTGCCAAACTGGCCTGATTTGATTTTTCAGAATATCTTTCGGTGTTTTACCTATAAATTTTGACTCAGATGTCCAAATGAGTTGTTCTTTAATAATCTGGAAAGGTGATAAAATTTTCTATAAAGATATTTCTAATAGACATCTCCAAAAAAGGCTTTTAGGAGAGTCTAAATTGCTGTTCAAAGTTAGCATCATATTTATGTTTAAATTTTTACTGAAATTGTATTATATTCTTCTTTGTAGATTTCAGTTCTTTAGTTTATAAAATGACACGATTAAAAGATTCATGTCTTTTTCCAAGTACAGGAGTGTCGAAGTAATAAATAACTTGGTAAGACCAGGATTAAACCACAAAAAGGTTAATTATATAAATTATAGATAATAATAATACAATAATAACAACAATAATAACAATAGTAACAATAATAATAACAATAACAATAGTAGTAGTAGTAGTAGTAGTATAGAAAAAGAAGAAGAAGTTGATGAGAACTTTGAGATGTAATATTAACGTAAGGATTAAACAACAATAATAATAAATTTCAAGGTTAAAGGATCCACTAATGGTATATCAAACAAGTATAGTATAAACTCTTATTATTCAATTGGAAATCACATGCAATCTCATGTATCAACATATTTATAGACCATCACACTCCATCTTAGAGAAAAATCCATCAAACATATTTTTAATCGCTTATATTGACAACTTCATGAATAAAGAGTTACACAAACCCCCCTGTTTTCGTTTTAGCAAATTAACTTTAGTTGAAAGGATTATATAATCGGCTAGTACATTTTTCTTTTTAGCAAATTAACTTTAGTTTAAAGGATCGGCTAGTACATTTTTCTTTTCTTTTATTGCCAACTCATTTCAATTCAATCCTCAACCCCAAACATATAATTTACCATTACTAATTGCAAATGCTACTTACACTTTAAGCAAATATTTTCTCTTTTTATTCTTATGAATTTTATTATTAAAATTTTAAGAACAATTTTAGATAACATTAAAAGTTAACTAATTCTAGCTCATTCAACTTAATCACTTCATAATATGGTTTAATATTTTAATTATAATTAAAGTTATAAAACTTGGTTTTGAGTGTGGCATACATATTTAGAAAGCTATTATACAAATCTCCAATTTCGATGAAGGAAGAAAATTAAGTTTTGCCCGTAACATCTAAAATTGTCTATTTCAAAAACATACAAAATATATCCATCAAAACTTGGTTTAACCTTTCTTCAATTCTCAAACCATAACTAGAATTTTATAACTCAAAATTAAGAAAAATCATTCATGTTTGAAATTAACATCTCTTACTAAAATTTTCATACATAAATATATTTTAAATTTTATTATTTACTAGTTTTAATTTCAACTAAGAATCAGTTATCTAGATTGTAGTTTATCAATGAACGACCAAGTATTTTTCACGCAATTTTCACCATTCAAGACAACCTATATCCTTTAACATTATTAAACACAAAATCTCATAGCAATCTACTAATTGAATTCATTCTTTACTTAAAGTTGCAAAATCTCTCTCTCAAAGTAAATGCTTGCTTTGTTAAGGTTAACAAGTTCATGCATCCCATACACCAACACTCTTTACTTCATATCTTTAGAGGTAGGTTTCAGTACTAATAAAATTCAGGATTGAATTCTCCATTCCTGGAGCTTTGGCCGAATGGAGTCCAATAAGAAACAAGGTGATTTCTTTTAAATTTTCCTCAAATTCAAGCATCACTCAATCATTTTTTATTCTAATTACACAATCTCAATCATAAATGGTTATAGCTTAATCAAATAATCTCAAACTCTTGTTGCCCATCTTGGCCAAAACATGCAATAGAAAGGAAACATGAATTTTTCACCAATTTCCCATAATCACAGGTCACCCATTTATTTTATAACTAAACCAACACATTCCCTTCAAGTTTACACAATAATTCAACCAATTCAGCCCCTCCCCTTCAACTTGCTCCTAGTCTAAAATTTACCAGGTCTAGGGGGAGAATTGTTTTCTTCGAAATTCATGAAATCAACACTTTTCTTCTAAGCAACATCCCATCACAAGAGCATTATCCCAAACAACCAGATTTCATGGTTCAAGTTCTACACATACTAACACATTCAATAACTCATATTTTTTTCAAGATTAGTTAGGATGAGTTCCTTATATTAAATGGATGACAAAACAAGTGAAAATTAAAATACTAATTCAAGCTTCTTCCACCTTTCCTCTCTATCTTTCAATCTTCTTACCCAAACTTTCAAATTTAATTTAAAATCCTCTTTAAACCACTCAAATCCTCTTGTAACCACTTAATAACCTTTTTTTAACCATTCTAATTCATTTTTTTCCTAGGCGAACTCATCTAAAAGTGGAAAGAAATCATCAAAGAAACCCTAACCCTTTCGAAGAAGAACTCGTCTGCCAAGAGAGGAGTATGGCATTTATAAGTCCCATTTATTGTTATTTCAATATTACACCTCATGTTTCATAAATTCCAAGTATTCCCCACTGCATTCCTCATTTTCTTTCCTTTATTCAGCTGGGCAACCCTTCTTATAAAAGTAATTTTGTTCTATTCCTCTTTTTCCACTAAATATTTGACTCTTGCAATTTTACCAATTTGTTGTACTTAAAAATACAAGCGCTTTCCCAGTTTTCAATTAGTATAAAATTTTAATCTAAGATAAAATAATATATTAGAAGACTTCATATAAAATTTTAGTTTAAATAAATTAAAATTTTAGTTTAAATAATATATTAGGAGATTTTATATGAAATTTTAATTTAATCTGATTGTTAGATTAAAAACTCTATTTTGTAATGTAAAACTAATTGATTTATGATTTTTAATAAAAAAATTTAAATTTTTTTATTTGATTCTCACATTAATCACATTGGTTGTTCTTATAAACTTTCAAAATAATTTTTTTTTATAAAAATATATGTATTTTATATTTTTTTTTCTTTTCATTTTCTTATCAAATTTATAATTGTTTTTCAATAACACTAACAATATGTAATTGATGCTTACACCTTTAGTACTATTGTCTTTTTATTATAGTACTATCCTTTTTTATTTTTTATTATTTATTACCATATCAAAAAAATTTTTGCCAACATTGTGATTTTTCAAACTAAAATTCATAATTTTAATTTCAACTTCAATAATAACTTTATATTTACTCATAAAGTTCATCCTCTCCATTTCAAGTCACATTACTTATTATTTTTATTATTTATGTATTTTTTTTAATCTCAAACTTCCCTTACTCATCAGTACCTCACTATTTTCCATCCTACTTTTTATGCAAGGGTTTATACATTGTGTGTTGGGTGGTGTGTTCTTGAAAATAAAAATATTTTTAAGGTGTGTTGTAAGCTAAACATACGTGGATAAACAAAACAAAAAAGGATAAGATAAAAAAAATAACAAAAAAAGAAAAAGAAAGCCCGCCTACCCAACCTTGTTGGGGAATCCAACCGGTGATGTACTGATATTTGCTCATAGGAGGCCAAGCACACTGACATCATATTTAACGTGGTTCGGCAAAACCGCCTACATCCACGGGAGAAGTCAATATATTTAGAGATAGAGAAAGAATAAAAACATATACATGGAGGAGGAGGATTACATCTTCTCATACTCAGCTCTCAGCTCTCTTTGCTGCACTTGCAGTTGTTGGATCCTCTTGGGCTCCATAGGAAAGTTGTAGGCCTATGTCTTACCTTTCCATCCATATAAAGTAGACCTAAATCTGAGATCTATAGCTCCAGATATGACCCGATTACTAAACAGTGTTCCAGTTTGGATTGCACCGACATCTCTTTTCTAAGCTTGATCATCTCTTTGCCTTTGCAATTGAAGTTCTTAAAGTCATCAATCAATCCTTTCATTTATGTGATAGGCCTGCATTTAAAATGGACATTTACCACAAATTAAAGGTATCTTATATTATTAGATAAATTATTATAAAACGTACTTTAGTGAAGGAGTTATTGATACTTTAAGTGCAAAATGATGATATAAAACCATGATAAAAATGCACTTTTGAGTACTAATCACTCCCCTCGAGAAATTACGATCACCGAATCTAACTTCCTTGGAGAAATCACCACTCTATCAGATCCTTGATCATACGGAGCCCGTCTGTTCCTTTGTGCCATCATCCTACTAGTCTTCAACAATTTCATAACAAACTATCACATATATGAAAATAGTATCGTATGGATAATCCTTCCACTAAGCAAGTTCCTAGAAAAGATTGGAGGGGTCACACTGGTCCCGCTTAAAACCCAATCTCCTAGACAGAACTTTTTAGGCCATATCTATCCATCATACTGTCTTTCCGTATATACAACCATTTGCTAGCTTTGTTGCGGCTTTTCTTTACAAGTGATCTGGGATATCCTTGTTTTATACTTGATTTCTCAACATCTGGCGAGACTACTAGTGCTCAGATTCGTCAAGATTGGTCTTCATCAAATTTCACTCTCCACCTCAAAATTGTCCACATGATCGGGTGTCCAGAGTGTCCCAATTTTGCCTTCCTTTAAGGCAATTAAAATTCCCCATATAACAGTTCAACACATGTAATTAGGCAAACATGTGTGATTCTTCTTCTTCATCTTCATCGACCACTATGATGACCAACAGATGCTTCCTCATCGAGCAATCTCTCTTTAATAATTCATCACCGCCATTTCTGATCTCAATCTCAATAATTGGATCATACCATTGCATCTGGAACGATCAAATTAGCTAGAAACAAGTTTGAAAATATCTAAATCGCACTTTAGACGGCTAAGATTTCATCAAAACAATTTTCGCCTAATCAGTGGTCCAGATTCAATCTCAAATCCGGTTGCACATAGACACCGCCACATAGAATCCTGTCTCTCAGCTTAGGACTCGGCTCAGTCGACTCCAACTCAACTCGGCTCGACTTGGCTCGCGGCTAGTGACATGGCAGTGGGTCCCACAGTGCTAACGTGGCTGCTGACTAGTGCTGACATGTCATGCCACCTATTCATGTTGATGAATATGTGATGTTATGATGACATCATCATCATTTGGATCTTGCACGTAGGTCGGATCGTCTGGTATTCGGGTCAGGTCAGCCCATCTCAACGAAGAAGACGCGTGTGACACGTGGCGGTGTTTGATGTCATCAATGACATTTTGGGCAGACGCGCATGTACAATCACCCCGTCGATGCGTGACGGAGCGTGCGGCGTATTGTGATGTCAGATTTTGACGTGGTTTTCACCAGTGGCTTCGTCTCTTCCTCCTCTACACAGTGGTATGGTCAAAACACAATTTTGACAACTTTTATTTTTAAGAAAAATCAAACGCCACGTTAAACCATGTGCTCTGATATTAATTGTTGGGAATCCGACCAGTGATGTATTGATATTTGCTCATATGAGGCCAAGCACACTGACATCATATTTAACGTGGTTCGGCAAAACCGCTTATATCCATAGGAGAAGTCAATATATTTAGAGATAGAGAAAGAATAAAAACATATACATGGAGGAGAAGGATTACATCTTCTCATACTCAGCTCTCAGCTCTCTTTGCTGCACTTACACTGCTGCAATGGTAGCAAGGCTGCTACCATTGCAGCTCTTTCTTTCACTCTACTCTCTTTACATTCTCACAATTCTCTACTCTCACTTTGCTCTCTAATATATGCCTCTATTTATAGACATTCATGGAAGCTCTTCTTCAACAAAGGTGGCTGTCAACTCCAGCTCTTCTTCAACAATGGTGGCTGCCAACCTTTGACATTTGAGATGGGTGTACATGGTTGGTACAATAATCAATGGTTGTTGCACATTAATGGCAACCAACCTAACAAATCTAAGATTGGTTATGTAAGGATGTTGTTTTAGCCGATCTCGGTTATGCTGGCTAACAACTCTACTAGGGCTACTTCCTTAAATTATTGTTATATATATATATATATTCACTTATAAGAATAATCATTATTTCAAGCATTAAAAATTTAAAAGATTAAATAAAATAAAAAGTTTAAGAAACAATGACAAAAATAAAGAAAATAAAAAGAGCCCCACAAGTTACTAGTATAAATTTTTATTACAAGTGAATTTGTGTCATTTATTGAAATTAATATACCCAAGCAATTGATGCGTAGTTTTTGGATTTGGAAATATTACGAGTCCATACTAAGAAAAAAATTATTTAAATTTCATTAGGCCTATGAGCTGGGGATTTTGTTTAAACAAGCCTATAGTTTTTTTATAGGTCATTTGGGTTTTTTAGCTATTATATATATATATATAGGGGTTTTTTAATATTATCCTTTAATATGGAGTTTTTATAGTTTTAGATTTTTTTATTTTATTTTTTTAACTTCATCATTTAATATATAAATGTTATTTAATTTTATCTTTCAATATTAGAGTAGTGGTAAATTAATTTCTATATTTTTTTATTTTATAATACAAAAAAATTTACTCTTTTCTTATTTTTTAGTTTTTTTTTCAATTTCATCCTTTAATATGAGGTTTTTAATTCATTTGGATTTTTGGACCTTGCTTTTGTTATCTTTTATTTTTTCTTTTTAATTTCATTTTTTTAAATAATATTTTTATTTATCTTATCATTCAATATTGGATTGACTTATTTCTTTGAACTTACTTAATAAACAAGGTCATGTTGGATAACTTTCACATAAATTAATTTAAAATTCAAGCTATATAAATAGTCAAATTAAAATTTTTCAAGCATGAACTGTTGCACCAAGTTTTGTGGCAATTCTAAAAAAAAATTAAGAATCTAAATATTACTTTTTTTACACTCAAATTTTTTTTATCCAGCCCAGATCCTAACCAACAAAATAGTATTAACTATTCAAAATCAACCATTCAAGAGACCAAAACAATTCCAAGGAGAAAACTATATATCTTGTTTAGAATTAAAAATTGATTTGTTTATATGGCCTCACCTAATGAATCTATATTTTGATGTTAATCACTATATAGTATTTAACTCTACATTGCGCAGCAAGTCAAATTAAATTTTTTTAATGAAAAAAAAATTTTTAGGCATTGATAATGTATTTTCTAACAAAAATAAATTTATTTTTAAAACTCAAAATATGATGTAACACGACTAAAAGATTGATGTCTTTCTCCCAAGTGCAAGAGTGTCAAAGTAATAAATAACCCGGCAAGACCGGGGTCGAACCACATAGAGGTTATTGTACAAATTATAAATAACAATAATACAACAACAACAATAATAACAATAACAACAATAACAACAATAATAACAATAATAATAATAATAGCAACAATAATAAAGAAGAAGAAGAAGATGAAGATGAGAACTTTGAGATGAAATATTAAAGTAAAAATTAACAATGATAATAACAAATGTCAAGGTTAGAGGTTCCACTAATAGTATGTCAAACAAGTGTACTATAAACTCTTATTGCTCAATTGGAAACCACACATAAAGGATGTTCCAATCAGATTATAGATTGTTAATATGATTACATTAGTCATCTTATTCAATTAATGGTAATACTTGTAAATTTCATCAAGCATTCATGATTATAACTTATGTTAACAACAAATCAAGTTTCTTTCATAGCTTAGGTGTCGGTTATACCATACAGTATGGGCTATGAAAGTGCCAAGCATTTGTTGTACAAATTGTTATACAACATAAATCAAGATTAGTCATTTAACAAGCAAAGTATTAAAGAGTGAACAAGATAATCAATGTAAAACATGTTAGTATTAAACATTAAAGTCTATATTAAGTTTATACCATATTATTCTAACACCATTAGTGTAACATTTTCACCTTGACATAATTAATTTAGCTAGACATAATAAAAAAAAAAGAAAAATAGATAAACAAAATAAAAACATAAATAAGATAAAAGTTAACTAAGTAAAGGAAAGGAATTGAAATGCATAAACTTGATATTAATGAAAACAAAGCATAAACATTATAAAGAATACAAAGAGAGAAAACAAGAGCATGATCTTGATTTGGACACCAAGATGCCTAAATGCATGACAAATGCCTTCTTTTATAGGCCAAAATTGAGAACTATTGATTTGATGACTAATTGATGAGTAGATGGTCAACCCTTGACTTGGTGACAATCCTTATCTTCTCTTGTCTGCCCAAAACGTCATTAATGACGTCAAAATTAGAGCCACTTGAAAACATGAAAGTTCTAGAAAATTGTCTCATCTTTCTTATTTAAAACATTCAGCTCATTTCTACTTCTAGAACTCCAGATATGGCTAAAATACTAAACAGTGCTCGGGCTAGAGGACATATTCAGGCTTCTTTGTTATTACAACAATTTGGACTTGAAAATGGCCTTTTTAGATCTTGAGCTCCATATGAAAGTTGTAGGCCTATGTCTTACCTTTCCATCCATATAAAGTAGACCTAAATCTAAGATCTATAGCTCCGGATATGACTCAATTACCGAACAGTGTTCCAGTTTGGATTGCACCAACATCTCTTTTTTATGTTTGATCATCTCTTTGCCTTTGCAATTGAAGTTCTTAAAGTCATCAATCAATATGATAGGCTTGCATTTAAAATGAACATTTACCACAAATTAAAGGTATCTTATATTATTGGATAGATTATTATAAAACGTACTTTAGTTAAGGAGGTATTGATATTTCAAGTGCAAAATGATGATATAAAACCATGATAAAAATGCACTTTTGAGTACTAATCATGATGAATGATGGTTTTTTAAATATTGATACAAAAATATATTGCATTATATTTTCTTTCAAATACTAAGATTGTAAGATATTGGTTCAACTTGAATTCACCTATCAAATCTATGACATAGTTTATGAGACCATGATAACCCTTAAAAAAAAATAAGATAACTTATGAAGATCAATTCCTAATCAACTTAATACTGAAAGACAAGATTGAAAAAAATATTAAACTAAAAAGGAATAAAAAAACTATTTGAGTCAACTGGAGTTAACATGTCAAAATCACAATCTAGATCATGAGATCGGGATAACCTCATAGAAAGTAAATCGAAAAATAATTATAAAGCTAATTTTCAACCAACCTATTTTTGAATAATGAATAAAAAAATAAATTAAAAAAACATAAAAAACAACCAAAATTAAATCAGGATAACATGTTAAACTTGTGATTTGAATCATGAGATCGAGATAAATTCATTAAAAGCAAATAAAAAAAATTATGAATTTTCATTTCCAACAGATCTAAAGCTGAATGTCAAAATCAAGAGAGAAAAAATTCATAAGATAAGGATAACTTAATAATAAAATTATAAAAAAAATTATAAAATCCAATTCTTAAACAACTTGATATTAAAAGATGAAATTAAAAAAAAAACTAAATAAAAACTTATTAATTTTTAGAGTGTTATATATATATATATATTCAATTAAAAAGTGAACTAAAAAAGAATGAATAAAGTCAACCAGGATTAACATGTCAAATTTGCGACCTAGATCATGAGATCGAGATAACCTCATAAAAAGTAAATGAAAAAACAATTATAAAGTTAATTTTTAACCAAACTCGTTTTGAATGATGAAATAAAAAAAAATAAGAAAAAGAACAAAAAAGAAAATCCCAAATCAATTCATGATAACATGTTAAATTTGTGATTTGGATCTGAGACCTAGATAAATTCATTAAAAGCAAATAAAAAAATTATGAAGTTTCAATTCTAACAAATCTAAAGTTGAATGTTAAAATCAAGAGGGAAAAAAATTCATAAGATAAGAATAACTTTATAGAAAAAAAAATTAAAAAGAAATAATTATGAAGTCCAATTCTCAAACAACCCGATATTGAAAGATGAAATTAAAAAGGAATAAAAAAAAAGATTAAGTTTTAGAGTGTGAAATTGATACACACACACATAATAACAAAGTGACCTAAAAAAATGAATAAAATCAACTAAGATCAACATGTCAAACCTACGAGTTGGGTTATAAAATTAGGATAACTTCATGAAAAGCAACTAAAAAAAATATGAAGTCCAATTAAAAAAATTTAATTAAAAATAAATAGAGTTAACTAAGATCAACTTGTCAAACTCGCTATCTAAATTATGAGATTAAGATAATCTTATAGAAAAAAAATTATAAAGTTCAATTCTCAACTAACCTAGTGTTAAAAAATAAAATAAAAAATCAATTAAAAAAAGAGGGCCATAAAAAATAACTCAACCCAACTTAGGTTATCATAAGATTGAGAGAAATTCATTAAAAATAAATTTAAAAAAGTTATAAATCTTATCTTTCAACATATCTAATATTAAAGGTTGAAATAAAAAAAAAAGTTAAATCATGAAACTAGTATATAATCTATAGGAAAAAATTCATAAAAAAAATAATTTTTAAAACAATATATTATAAGTGATGAAATTAAAAAAATATATATAAAATGTTAAATTTAAAAATAAAAAACAATTAAAAAAACACAAAACATTTTAAAATAAATAGTTGTTTTTGCTGGGCAAGTATATTGATTCGATTTACACCATTTAGTGTTTTGTTAATAATAAGGTAATTTAATTATAATTTGTCTAACTTTAATATTATTAATTCACAATCTTACATGACAAAACCATAATTAAAAAAAAAGTCTAGAAAGTTTAAAAAATTCCCTAGAGCATATCAAAAAGCTTGAGATTTAATACCTACTTAGCTTTATGCATGCCCGTTTGGTGGATTGAATATTTTTTATATAATTTTTTAAAGTGTTATGATGATAATAAATAAAGAGGATAATTTAATTCTATAGACATCTGTAGCGCGCACATTATCTTGTTGTACTTACAATTCATAAAGGTAGCATGCGAAGTGTTGAGCTAATGTGTAATCAACCATCCTCTATATGTATATATAGTCATGGATCTTGTTTTGGCACGCAGTTTTTGCCCCCTTTTTTCTCATTAAACTGGTAGCTACCTTTTAAAAAACTATATAAAAATTTAGCAGAACATGAAATAGGTAAAACAAAAGCTTAGATCAAAGCAAGCCACCAATGTTGCTCGTATATTAATTATTTTATGAACACTTCACTAAGAAATTGCAAAATAAGATTAATTGAGTGATGCATATTCAACACCATGCTTTAAGAGTAAACTTGTAATCAAAATATTCACGAGTCAAGTATTTCAATTCGTTGGCGGTTGGAGCATCGAAGCTCGTCCAGATGTGTGATGTTGACAAGAAAACTAAGAAAGAAAATAACAAAACCTTCATCATGCAGAAGGCTCAGTATTTAAGTTCTCCTTGTCGAGGCTTCATTATGAAAGCTCGTGGTGATGTACAGTGCACACGCAAAGTACACATATTTTTTCTTTAATCACCACACCATTTATACACCTTTGCCGAATTCTTTTCTTTTTAGAGTTGTGCCATATACAACTTAAATACATTCCAATGAGAAGTGCTTGAGATCCAAATATTGTGTTTCCTCTCGCATTTCATTGCAGGCTTGATACGTGAACTTCTTTAATTTTAATGAGTTTTGATATCTATTTTTTATTGATAAAAATTTTTTAATGATAAATTTTTATTTTCTCACGTATTCGGCGATATATTTTGTCATCATATTACTTTATATCTCATTCGTCTTCCTGTAGATATAATATACAACAAATAACTTATAGAAGAAAGTTTGTAAAACAATATGTTTAGAAACTTTTTTCACATGCATTCATTCTTTGGCATCGTGACTGGTCTTGGTCTTAGGATCAATTAAAACATAAATAACTATATGCATTTCAAGGACATAAAACTCTCTTTTTCAAAAACAATTTCTCAAATTCTCAAATCTTTGAGAATATATTTTTTCACCATATTACTTCATATCTTCTTTGCTTCCTTACAATTGCAATATATATCAAATAACAAATTGGATAGGGTGCTTAAAATGAAGTGTTTACAAACCTTTTTCACATGTATCCATACTTTGGCTTTGTTATTGGTCTTTGGATAAGTAAGAATCCAAGTAACTCCATGCATTTTGACACGACAAAGAGATTGATATCTTCTCCCAAGTATAGGAGTGTCGAAGTAATAAATAACCCGATAAGACTGGGATCGAACCACAGGGAGGTTATTGTACAAATTATAAATAAC
>SRLM01002092.1:161823-181995 GCA_015708895.1 Populus ilicifolia | reverse complement strand
ATTATTATTATTATTATTCAAAGTATTAATATCAAAAATACTATTATTCGAGGTATAAATATTATTGTTTTTATTATAATTGAACTAATAATATTTAGAACACAAATTATAATATGTTTGATATTAATACTTTCAACTATAATAAAAATAATTACATTTATAAGAGAAATAATTATATTTAGAAACCTAAAACTTAGTAGCCTTAGGTCTTAACAAAGAACCCAAGAAATTTAGGTTTTAACGCGAACCCAAGAGCATTGGTTCCTGTTGCAAGACTCAAGAGTATTGGATCCAGATGTAAGATTCAAGAGAATTAGGTCTTAACGCTAGACCTATAAGCCTTGGGTCTCACCAGGGTTTGTAGTCATGCATGCGGGCCTGACCCAGCGCATAAGCAAGGCAGCCTCAATGCTAGCTGTCCCCATATGGTGCTCGAGTCTAGCTTAGTGCCCAGGGCTTACCTACCCCAGTGCCAGGTGTCTGCATCCCACGACCTGGAGCCTTAACAAAACTAGAACTGACCTTTTCTCCTCGACCATCCCTTCAATGCCAAATGCATCCTAGTAAAAAGACAACATCACCTCTCCCCTATTATCCTTGCAATTCTCTGTGGCAAGGACAACTTTGTCATTACACTATTCCAATCCACAATCTTTTATGTCTAGGTAAACAGTAACAAAAGCATTGAGCTTTTTTAGTATATTGTATAATATATTCTTAAAATTCATAAACACAACATATTCAAGTTTTCTTTAAACTTAAACATGTGAATTTCCCTTTTCTTACCAGATCATTATTAACTATAATCTCAAACAATAACTATGTATAATTTTACAATATCTAACACATTACTATAATTTCAAATATTTTTTCTCTTTTGCCTAACAAATGTTCCTCCTCCCTTCACCATGATTATTTTTTTTCCAATTCACCAAGATTTCTCTCTTTCTTACATGTTTTCATGATCAATACAATTATTAACAGCTAATACTATATCTCCTAAATTCTCTTCTAAAAAACCTAATCTTATTTTAAGAATTCAAATAAAATAAACGAAATCTAATAAAAACATTTAAATGTGCTTAAAATACCATAGCAAAAAAAGAGTTGAGCTTTAAACAATTACAAATCAAAAGTCTCCGAACTCCCTTCCTCCTCCAAGATTTTTGTCCCTCTCTCTCTCTCTCTATTCTTTTTCACTTGATTATATTCTCTCTAATGAGTTGCTTAAGTGTTTAATCATGCAAAACCTCACTTCTTTCACTATTATCTTTGACTTTTTCTAAGGTTTTATCTAAAAATATTCTAGAATTCTCTCGAGCTCTCTTCATTTCTCTCTTAGTCAACCATGTTGGCCTATTTATATCCAATAATATAATTAATTTCTTTTATGTCCTTACCTTGTGCCTTTTTATGTTTTCTGGGTAATTTTTTCTAGATTATATTACTTATTTACACTAAATTTAAGTTACGCTATTTCAAATTTCATTGAATTGTATCCACTATTTTTCTTTGCTCAAGCATCAATTTCATTCAAGTTTTATTTGTGTTTTTGTAATTTTTATTTTTCAGGTATTTTCATATTTCAATTTAAAAAAAAAACATGTACAAATGTTTTATTTAATTTTCTTCCATCTATTAGCTTACCTATAAGGTAAATATTCACCTTAATTAGTTGGAATAAATTTTTCCCTCATTAATTTCATAATAATATTTTTTTTCAATTGTTTACATTTCTCCCTTAACATTTGTCTTGGTAACACGTTTAATGTTAAGCCATTATCAATCAATGCCTTATCAAAAATCTTTACATTGTATCGTGATGTATAACAATTTATTGTGTCTAGTGTCTTTAGGGTCTAGCTTATCTTTAGTAAAATAGAGATAATTTAAGGCTTAAATCTTACTTACCAGTTGCTTTATGATTTGTTAATTGATATTTTGAGGCATATATTCCTTATTTAACACCTTTTGTAGAGCCTTTTAGTATGGTTTGGAGCTTAAGATCAAAGATAGAAAATATATCCTACCAGGAGTTCTTTTAAGTTGCTTAACAACATTAAACTTATTGTGCTTCATCAATTTCAAGCATTTATTAGTTTATTCTTCAATTACAAGTTTGTTTATTTTCTCAAATAAGTTAACTACTTCTTTAATCTTAGTTTTTCTTTACTTCTTAAGCTCTTTAAGGGTAAAGCACCTTTCACTATGAGTCAAACCTTAAATGTTTGCTCAAAAAGCAGGTCTTGGTTGAGAGTATCGGAAGAAATACTTATAATTATATGGTAAGACCTTATAGCTCCCATTACTTGCTACTTTGGGTTTGGACAAAATCATATGTATTAGTTCATTGTGGATATCTTCACATTGATAAATCATATGATTCTTTTTTTGGTGATACTTGTAAAAACTCTTATTTATCAGTTTATTCGTGCAACTACTCTTTATTTATCTAAATAAGTGTTAATCAAGTATTTCTCCTATTTACTATTAGAATCAGATGACTTTATCTATCCTTTCTCAAACCATAGATTAAAAAAAAAATCAAGTTATGGAAGAAAATTTAAATTTCAAAAACCTAATGGACCAAAAAAATAAATTGAAAAGTATAAAGATCAAATTGAACTTTTCTGCACAAACATTGAAGTTGCCATCTATTTTCTTTGCCTTTTCCACTTAGGTACCCCATCTTTCAATCCTATCCTTGTGCAACAAATAAGAGCCAATTGACCATTAATTTAGCCATGAAAGAGCTTAGCTGAGGAGAAAAAAATTGAATGACCAAAGAAAAAATAATGATTGTAGAAGTAAATAGTGAAATGATACATGAAAAATCATATTTTCCACATTCCTTTCAGTTTTCTTATAATTATAATATCTTCAGCAATAAAAACCCTCTTACCAGGCAGATTCCTATGATCAATTCAATGTGTAAGATTTGAGTGATCTTTTAAAATCTAACCCAAACATGATTTTGATTTCTTTACGCGGAACTTCGGTAATTGCTTAAACCCAAAGAAGTGAATTAAAGTTTTAAGAATGGTTTTCTTGGGCTTCTTTAATACTAGCTGACTCAGTAGTCTCGAATGATGGGCTAATGCCAGCCCAAGTTCTTCTCCGCAGCCTAGACGAAAGATCACAGACCAGTATCAATCGTAAATAAAACAATGAGCTCGATATTATCGAGGACACATAATTAAGTACAAAGCTACCATTTTTCAGTTCGATTTTTCCTTTTTTGATTACTCAAACAAAAGAAAGTCCCAGAAATGACTGCTCTCTCAACTTCTCTTCTTTCAATTGCAACTCCCCAAGCTCACTTTTTATCTGCTGGTAATTTTATTTTCTCTGATTATGTGGATTCTGACTGCTGATTTAGTTTTTGTAAGCTTTATTTGATTGGGATAAATATTCAAAAAATGAAAAGAAAATTCCTTTTTTTAATTTTTTTCTCATTTGTTTGTTAATTTTTAGAATCTAGGCTTTCGTTCTTACTGCATTTCTTCATGGGAGTTTTATTAAGGAATTAAAGATTGGATTTTTATGCACCAAGTTATGGCCTTTGAGAACTGGCTTTTAAAGGAAAGTTTGAAATGTGAAAGATCCAAAATATCATGTTAATTTTGGAAGAACTGGTGATGAAATTTCATTTTGTGTCAATTTTCTCGAAATTTTAATTTATAATGGAGTCTGATCATGCAGCAATCAAATTATTTAGCCTTTTCAATCTATTGATATAATGGAGGACATTACCTGATTAACTTCTAACTATTGCTAATACTGAACTGGAAATATTTTTTAATTTGCTTTATGTTTCTAGATGATATGCTTTGCTGTTCAGGTTACCTAGGAAGGCACTTTGTGCTCTTATTTACGAATTATTATTGCATTTGAAGATACCTAATTCATGATGGATCTCAATTTTGTATATGCATTTCTCTTCTTTTTCCTATCCAGCATTACCACTTCACACTGATTGGTAATACTGTTTTGTTCATTGGTCTCCCTGCTTTTACTAATCATTAGTTATTATGAAATTCCAGGCTCTTCTTTGAAGCCAAAAGACCAATGCCTAATATGCGTTAGACCTGGTAATCTCTCTAGTAAAGGAAAACCCACAACACATAAAAAGTCACTAACAATTCAAGCAAGGTACGGTGTTGTTGTAATTTGTTGGACTGTACATCATCTGTTGTAAAGACAGATTAGCAGCATCAAGGTTAATTTTTTCAATGGCTACTGTCACCCATTTGAGGGTGTGCGCTCTCATGAACTGAGACTTTTGTTATCTGTTAGGATCACCTATAAAACATGAAAGCTGTGACACTGATAGACTCACAAATGGTTGGATTTTATATGTGCTCTTTTTCCGCTTTCTCCACTATAATTTTGTTTTACTTCCATTTCAGAACTGCTTTTGTATATATGTTTTCCAATAGCCACTGCCTACCATTAAGAGTCCAAATTCAAGTCGTAAAACCTAATTTATCTCTGAAATCAGGTGGATAATCAATTAGTTCTCCTTTTCTTTTTGCTTGCTGCTTCTCTACTATCAGTTTTGTAAGTTTTATATACTTGTTGTATCATATTCATTGCTTTTTACTCGACATCTCCAAGAGGGGTCTTTGATCCACACCCGCCCACCACCATATCTCTCTTTCAACTGTGATTTTTCTTCTTTTTTTCCTCTCATGTGCAAGGACAGTGGTGAGCGTGGTGGATCAAGTGGTGCAGGTATCTTCATTGGCGGTTTCATATTGGGAGGAATGGTAGCTGGAACATTGGGTTGTGTATATGCTCCACAGGTACTGCTCAATGACTAATGTGATATGCTATAGTTCAATTTGCTATATTTATTGTACTTGTGTTTCTTTAAATTATTCATTGAGATGGATGGCGTGTGTTTTCTTCAAGACTATTTAGTATTGTGAAACTTGCTAGCTTGACTACTAACAGACATGACATGTTTATTTTTGCGCCTTGTAATCTGCCCATACTGCTCATTGTTTCTTTTGATAAGGTTTCGAATAACAAGTTATTTGATTGTCCTGTAAGAAGCACTACAAGGTGCACTAATAAATTATTATAGATTATTTACCATTGGTTTTCTTTTGTCCAGTAGAATATTGCTTGTAGACTGCACCTTACATGAGGTAGTTGTAACACGTGCAAAAAATGACACATATTATGTATCTGATTGATGTTTACTTGTATTTCAGATTAGCAAGGCATTGTCTGGAGCAGACAGAAAAGATTTGATGAGGAAGCTACCCAAGTTCATATATGATGAGGAGAAAGCTTTGGAGGTGGAATTTGTTATTTCATTTATCATCCATTTAAATCATGCTTAGTGACCTGTATTTGCGTTATCTAAGTTCAATTTGAATTTTTTAATCAGTATTTCGTTGATACTGTGGCTAGAGGAAGAGAAATAAGTGAGCTATCCCACTTTCTTTAGGTTGTTAGCATTACATCCAAGAATGTGCATGCTTGTGCGAAAAAGTCTGTTGATTGTCAAACAATATAGAAGGCTTTTAGCAGTAGAATTTCTGAAAGAGATCTAGACTGGTCATACTGTTTAACAAAATCAAGCCTAAAGCCATGTATTATGCTCCTGCACATTAGCTTCTTTTCTCTCTCTCTCTCTTCTTCTTCTTTTTTTTTTTTTTGGGTATCTTGCTCATTTTTTGCATTGAAATTTCTTTGGTTTTCATGTTATGGTAACAGAAAACCCGCCAAGTGCTTGCTGACAAGATTGCACAGCTAAATTCTGCTATAGATGAGGTTTCTGCTCAACTGCATCCAGAAGATGCCCCCAATGGAACTGCAGTGGCCTCAGATGAGATCCAAGCTTCCATATAAGAAAATGTTCATTGAAATCTCAATCCAAGTTTCTACTTATTACTTGTGATCAGCATTATAATTCAAAACTTCTTAATCTCTTTTGGTTCTGTTTCTGTTAACTCCTTTCAGTTAATTTTTGTGGTTGAATATAGTCTGCTTTAAACAATATTAATAAATCAGATACTCACTGTGGATTTAGTGCAGCATGCTCTAGTTTGCATTGTTGTTGGAAAGTGGTGGCCAGGATTTTTATCCAATTGGCTAGCCAGCATTTTATGGTTCATACGGTGGACTTGACAAATTTGGAAAGGGTCATCCATCAAGAAATATTTTATGGCGTAATGATCCTGCGGGCTCGTCAGTTATTTCTTTCGATGAGGTTTTGGGTATGGCCTCTTGGAAACTCTGGCTGGCCCAATAGTAATGGCTTTGTTTGGAGTAGTTATGCTGGTGTCCTGTTTATGCAGCAAATTACCGTTGGCATTCAAATAATGTCAAAATCAAGACACTAGCAGATGTTACTACTTGTTCTCAGTAAAAGCTTAGTGATGCAAGAAGTATGATGTGTGTTTAACGGACAGATGAAGGGTATTAATTGAAGAAAATATAAGCGTGATTAACAGTATTGTTCATCAAAAAGATTTTCGGTTCCTTAGCATCAACTATAAACATGTTTTGTCGAAGATTTGTCAGTGGTGGCATCCAAAATATCCGTACAAGTATCAGGTTTTGATGGCTTAATTTAATTTAATTTTTTTTTAATATATTGGTTATTAGAGTTTCCGTTCAACAGATAATGGACAAGTATTTATGCCACGACTAATCTTAGTAGTTGAGTCATGTACCCAGTATTTTTACACTGTTTCTACAATAATGCTTGGCTTGTCTAGATTTCCCAGGCTAGTCAAGCATGCGTTGCTTGCTTGAAAAAGGAGCCATAATTGACAGGAGAAATAAATGGGATGTTGTTTATGTTTACAAAGAGAACTTTCATTTCTCATATCATATACTTATATTGAATTTATATACAAAGAATAGCCACAGTTAAGGATGGAATGAGTTGTTGTACATAAACTGAGAAAGGATGACAGGCAAATTAAAAAAGCTAAAGGAGATTTAGTGTTTTCCTTTGAAGGCGAACAGTCAATTAAAATCTTATAATGAACATCTTATTTCTTAATAAAAATTCCATTAGTTAATTTTAGATTTTCCGGGGATATCTTGTTCTTTTTACTTTTTTAAAACCCAATAAAATGATTAAATTACTTTTAAAAGTAAAATTTATTTAACTAAAAATTTGGGGTTTTTTTGGATTTTTTTTAAACTATAATAAAAAGACTAGACTACCTTTAAAAGCAAAGATTTTTTAACTAACATCCAGGTACCTTTTTGTATTTTCATCCTAATATTTTAATAAATATAAAATATTATTTTTAAACCAAATATAATCGGTTCATACAACGAATATGGCAGCAAGTTGATGAAGTTTAAGCTCTTCAACCAATGCATGAAGTGTCTCCCTGGTAACCAAATACTATCTTTCACAATAATATTAGAAGCATCTTGATATATTTTTTTATAGCGGTCAAACTTGTATATACAACAAAATAATAGTTAGGCTTCAATGAACTTTCCCCCAATATTTTATCTCTTCTTATCTCAGGTTTCGCATCTACCTTGTCAAAAATTAAATGTGTCCTACTAGTAAATATTTATATCAATTTTTATTTTTTTATTGTTATTTGTTTTGAATTTATTGTTTTTTAAGCTAATTTTGTTTTTCAAGTTTATCCTTTAATATTTGATTTCATTTAATTTTTACATCTAATTTGTTCATTATTTTAATTGTTATTTTTTATCATTTATTTTTATTTTTTAAAATTATCGATTTTGTGCCACATTGTTTTATTTCATTTAATTTTTATACTGAATTTGATCCTTATTTATTTTATTGTTATTTATTTTCTTTTATAATCCTTGTCTTGATTAAATTTTATTTTTCAATTTCATTCCTTGATACTTGGATGATTAAGAATTTTGCTTCGTGATATTTTTGTGTTTTCCTTCTATAAAAAGATTTATTCTCATGATTCATTTCATAGGTTTAAAAAATTATCCCGATTTAACTTTGGTATTTTTTTTTAAAAAAATTAATTTTATAATTTGACATCAGATTATTAGGTCATGAGCTTCATAATATTTTTTTTTATGAGTCATGGCTTTAGAGTTGTTTTATAGACCAAAAGGAAAGGTTATAAAGCCTATTAGCTAAGTCATCTTGAACCATTATGCTTGGGGATGGATCATGGTTTGATTGAAGATGAAGATTAAAATATGTTTGGTTCTGTAGCTAACTAGCAATGCAAGGACATATATAATTCTTATGTTTTGGACAATTCAGGGTGATATTTTTTATATAAATTTTATAGAAGGTTTGGGGCATAAAATAATTGAGTTTCGGTTGGTATGAGAGGAAAATGATAGGGTGTGAGGGGATTTGAAGTTTATCTTTTTTGGTGAAGAGATAAAGAAGAATCAAAAGCATGAAAGTTAGTACTTGGGCAAATTTTCTTTTAATTAAAATAAGATAATTAACAGTGAAATTACAACCTCTTTTAATCCAGTCCCTAAACCTTTGAAACTTTGTAATTGACCCAATCAGCCTTAATCTTTTGGAATCTTTACAATTTCACCCTTTGTCCTTTTCAATTAGACCCTTAGATTCAAATGCTTTTTACAAGGTGATTCTTAGTCTCAAGTTTCTTTAACTAGTTCTTAATTAAAGACCATCAAACTTGTAAGAAGAACACATCTATTAATGAGTTTTAGCATGTTAAAATTAAGGAAAAGAATTCGTTACCTAGAATGAAAGTAACTAGAAAATTTAATGGCTTGTCTTCTAGAGATCAATGGTAAGGGATTGGTTAGAAGGAAAGACAACAATCACCCATCAATATCCTACTTATGGCATGTTACATTGCATTACCCACTATTTTTTTTTTCAATTATCTAAACATGTTAGGTGTTCAAGAAAAGGGGTAAAGGGAGGAGAAAGAGACAGAAGAAAAGAAGAAAGTAAAATACAGAGAATAAAGAAAATAATATACGGTCCCTTTTTTTCCATCTCCTTTATCTTTTCATATGGGATTTCTTCTCATAACATCAAGTAAGATGTGTAACCAGATGGTTTAAAATATATATTAATCCTTATCTTGTGTTTGCGGTATTTTAGTTAAATAATGTTTCTTATCTTAATCTAAATTATAAGGCTCAGATACTGTGCCTGGTCTTTGAAAAGAAAATCTTAGCCATGTCTGGGCTTGAAAGGTCAAGCTTGTTTACTTAGTAATTTTTTTAAAAAAAAAGGGTGAATAACATGTCATCCATTGCAACAATTTATAGCCATCTTCAATGGTTGAAAAATGCAGGTATGATCTTGAAAACCTAAAGTTTAACATGTTCTCACCTAAATTACTAAAAAAATATGTTAAAGGAACCTCCATAATCCAATTTTCAATAATAAAAAAACATATTTTAGTTAGCTTAAAAACTCAAAATCAAATTAAATTGAAGTAAATGTTTTAGGTCATGATGTACTTTTTTAACATGATTAAAGGGTCAAACACTACCAAAAAATTGATGAATACAAAAAGAAACACCAATAGATTTTTTTCTGTAATATTTAATGTATAACCTGATGCTCGACCCTCCTCTGACCCTTTCTTTATTTCTACTTAAAATTTTTCTAACAAACAACTCCTTTTCCCCCCCTCAATCTCAACACAACTTATCCTCCCATAACTTATCTAGTCATAACAACTCTCTATTTGTCAATATTCGTGTTCTGATTGAAATTTTATTGAGGATTTTTTATCTTAAGTAAACAAATCTATGTTCTTCTTCTTCTTCTTCTTCTTCTTTTTTTTTTAATTTGAACACAATTTAAAAATGTTATTTTTTCTTTGCATATTTTTATAGTATATGTATTTTATTTGGGGTGTTTTTTTTTTCTCAAACAAACTTGTTATATGGATTTATAATTCTGTACATGTTATGGTTTGTTTTAGAAGGCAAAAAAGAGAGAACCTAGAGAGAAGAGAAAAACAGGACTAGGAGAAAGAGTAGAGAAAGAATAAAAATAGAAGTAGAAAGGAAGAAAGTAGTTTTGTGCCAGCCAGAACAGCTTCACCATCGTCTTTATCCCTTCATCTCTAGACAAAATAAGTTATTTATTTTCCTCCTCTCTGTAATTATAATTACATAGGTATTGTACACATGCAATTTTAGTTCATCGCCTATTGTTCATACTATTTGTTTGTACACGCATACATGAATTAATTAACATGTGCATGCTGCCTAGTTGGATCAGTGGCTTGGGCCAGTGACCAAGCCAAGTTGGTTGGATCTAGCGTTGCCGAATGCTAGATCTAGCCAGGCCCAGATAGCCCTATTTGTTTAGGGTCAAGGGTGTATTTGGCAAAACACACCTTTATGTTTTACCCTTTTTGTTTCACTCTCATTTATTTTGATATCTAACCAAATAGACCTTTTTTAATATCAAAAAATTCATAAACCCTTTTGAATTTATTTATGGGTCCCTTATGCTCTCTTTTTTCCAACAATATCATTTTATGTTTAATTTGTGGATTTTTACTGTAAATTATAAATCTCGTATACAATACATACTTATATTTTTTTTCTAAAAAAATATGTATGCTTCACTTTTAATTAATTTTACTGGCTTATTCACTAATACCAGAGTAAAGCATACCATACTTTCTTCAGTTATGTAATATTTACCAATGCTAAAGTTAGAAGTATTCGTAGTCAAATAAGCAAACCATAAAAAATAAAGTACAACAAACCTTTAGCAATTTAAAATAACTAGTAATATAGTCTACCTCAGGTAGACGCTTAAGATGTGATAATATCTTCTATTGCATAACCAATCTTGTACCATAGAATCATTGTTGACTAGTTAGGGTTCCTAGTGACCAAAATACTAGATGACAACTCTTTAAACAAGGCCTTCTTTCTATTTTAGAACACAATGCTAGATACTTGTTCATTATGCATTTAATTTTTAAAAGTCATCATGATGTCAAGTATAACAAAATGGTGACTTCATTGTGGATTATCTGACTAAGCTTTGCCTTTTGTTTATCAACTGTTATGATATTTGTTATGTTATGTTTATATGGTTATTATTTTTTATTGCTTTAGCATGCATCCTTATTTATATTGTCATGAATCACTTCAAAAGCATACACCTTAAAAATTAGGATAGATGGGGAAGTAATAGTACCCGCAATGGCTATAACCTGGATAAGACTCGTGAAACCATCTAACTCTTGCTTGATTGTTTACTTGATAATGGTTGGTATGCCAATCTGATATTACTTAGAGCCTTTATCTTCACACTAGGATTAGTACTTAAAAGTGTATTTTTATCAAGGTTTTATATCATCATTTTGCACTTGAAGTATCAATAACTTCTTAACTAAAACATGTTTTATAATAACATATTTAATAATATAAGATACCTTTAATTTGTGGTAAATTTTCATTTTAAATATAATTCTATCACATAAATAAAATGAATGATTGATGAGTTTAAGAACTGGAATTAAAATGACAAAGAGATGGCCAAACATAGAAAAGAGATGCTGGTGTGGTAAAAACTGAATTACTGTTCGGTAATGGGGTCATATCTAGAGCTGTATATCTCAAATTTAGGTCTACTTTATATATATATAAAGGTAAGACATAGGCCTACAACTTTCATATGGAGCCCAAGATTTAAAAAAGCCATTTTTAAGTCCAAATTATAGAAACGACAAAGAAGTTTGAATCTATCCTGCAGTTTGAATACTATTCGGTATTTGGCTCATATCTGAAGTTCTAGAAGTCCAAATGACCTCCATTTTTTTTCCTGAAAATTTGAGATAATTTTCTACAACTTTCATGTTTTCAAGTGGCTCCAATTCTAATGTTATCAATGATATTTTGGACAGACAAGAAAAGATAAAGATTATCACCAAGTCAAGAGTTGGTCAACTACTCATCAATTAGTCATCAAATCAATAGTTTCCAATTTTGGCCTATGAAAGGAGGTATTTGGCATGCATTTGGACATCTTTGTCTCCAAATCAAGATCATGCTCTTGCATTCTCTTTTTGTATTTTTGTATTGCTTATGTTTTGCTTTCATTAATATCAAGTTTATGCCTTTCATTTACTTTCCTTAGTTAACATTTATCTTATTTATGTTCTTATTTTGTTCATTTTTTTGTTTTATTATGTTTAACTAAGTTTATTATGTCAAGGTAAAAATGTTACACTAATGGTATAAGAAATAGTGTAAACTCAATATGGACTTTAATGTTTGACACTAATATATTTTGTATTTGTTATCTTGTTCACTTGTTAATACTTTGCTTGTTAAATGACTCATCTAGATTTATGTTATATAACACTTGGCACAACAAATACATGGCATTTTCATAGCTCATACCGTATAATATAACCGACACCTGAGCTATAAAAGAAACTTGATTTGTTGTTAATATAAGTTATAAGCATGAATGTCTGACAATATTTACAAGTATTAACATTAATTAAATAAGATAACTAATATAATTATGTTAACAATTTATAATATGATTGAAACCTCCTTTGTGTGTGGTTTCCAATTGATTGAAACCTCCTTTGTGTGTGGATGCTCTAACCTTGACATTTGTTGTTATCATTGTTTAATGCTTACGTTGATCTTGCATCTCAAAATTCTCATCAACTTCTTCTTCTTGATTATTACTATTACTATTACTATTACTATTAATATTATTAGTAGTAGTATTACTATTATTGTTGTTATATTATTGTTATTTATAATTTATACAATTAACCTCTCAGTGGTTTGACCCCAATCTTGTTGGGTTTTTTATTACTTCGACACTCCTGCACTTGGAAGAAGACATCTTTTAGTCGTGTCAAGTTTTTGGTGATGTTACTGGGGAGGTAAGTTTTGTATAAATTATAGTATTTATTTTATTTTCTCTTTTCACTTTTCTTGTATATAACTTTGTTTCTTTTCTCTTATTTCTTCTTTTTTTATTTTCTTCTTCCTTTTATTCTAATCTTACTCGTTCATGAGAATGTGGTCATGTATATTAAGTCATGAACTTTGTAAGGTATCCTCATCATTTTCAGAAAATATAGCTGAAGAAGATAATTAATCACTTTATAATGAGAAAAACCATGTTATAACACTTAGAAACCACATGAATCCTGTAAGAACAAGTGCACAATCATGCATAGTTTTCCCTCTCGATGCATCTAATTTTAATTTTAAGCTAGATATTATTCAACTTTTACCTTATTTTCATGACTTAGATTTGGAAAATTCATACTTGCATTTAAGGAAATTTGAGGAGGTCTGCAACACATATAATGACTTAAATTGTAGCATGAACACCATCATATTAAAGCTTTTTTTTTTCATTAAAAGATAAAGCTAAAACATGGCTATAAAATTTAAGAGCTAGATCCATTTGTACTTGGGATGAAATGCAACAATAATTTTTAAAGACGTTTCTCTCAACTCATAGAACAAACTCTTTCAAAAGACAAATCACCACTTTCACTCAAAAACCAGGAGAAATATTTTACTAATATTGGGATAGGTATCGAGACTTGCTCAATACTTACCTTCATTATGGTTTTAAAACATGGAGGTTGGTTTTATATTTTTATAAAGGGTTAATACCTAGAGATAGGCAAATAGTTGAATTAATATGCAATGGAATTTTTGAAGTTAAAGACCCTGATAAAGCAATGGAGTACTTAGACTTGTTAGTTGAAAATGCTAAAAATTAGGACACCACGGGTACTTATAAGGTACCGAGTAAAACTCAAGCTCATACGTCTAGTGAAAGTATGTACAACCTTAGGGAAGATTATAATCTCCAAGCTAAGTTTGCATATTTAGCTAGAAAAGTCGAGGCACTAGAATTGAAAAAGAGTGGTCAATTAAAATTTATTGAAAACATTGTGTGTCAAATATATGAAACAAATAAACACTTAACCAATAACTGTCCAACTTTGCTTTCTTTTAAGGAATGTCTCCATGAACAAGCTCATGCTTTAAACAGTTTTAAAAGAGTCAACCACAACCTATACTCGTAAACATACAACCATAGTTGAAGAAATCATCCTAATTTTAGTTGGAAGAGTGATAATAACAATGCACAAACTTCACAACCACCATTTCAACCATATTATAATTCTTAAAATTCTCATAGATGTGCACCTCCTTATGCTTTACCTTCTAAAATTTTTTTTGAGGAAACATTGCATGCATTCATTGAAAAGCAAGAGAGAATCAATACTCAACTTGCTCAAAACATGACAAATTTTAAAGATACTTTTGCAAAATTGACATCTACTTCCAGTTTCCAAGAGAAAGGTAAGTTTTGATCTTAAGCACAATAAAATCCCAAGGGGCAATTCAAAGCAAATGCAAGTAGTTCTGAAAGTCAACACATGGATCAAGTTAAATTAATCACTACTCTTCGTAGTGATAAGGTTATTGGAAAACCCACTCTTAAATCTTGTGAGAAAGATAATGAGTCAATCTTTAAGGGTAAGGAAGGGGTTGAATTTGAAAATTACAAATAAAAGACCGATTCCCTGTCAGCACTTCCATTTCCTTATGTCATGACTAAACAAAAGGAAGTTAATCATGATTATGAAATCTTTGAGACTTTCAAACAGGAAGAAATCAAGGATGAAAAAGGCACTGAAAATATTGTCGCGGATCATTTGTCAAAATTAGCAATAGATTCAACATCCAACATCACATCAATCAATGATTACTTTCCTAATAAATCCTTACTTTCTCTTAGTTCAATGCCTTGATTTGTTAAAAATATCAATTTTCTTGCTTCATGATTTTTTCTAACTTACTAGAGTTCTGAAGATAAAAAAAAAATTGAGCGATGTGCAAAATTTTTATTATAATGACCCTTACTTATTTAATTATTTTCCTGATCAAATATTTTAAAGATACATTCCTGACAATGAGGTAAGTAGTATTACTAAATTTTTTCACTCTAAAGCACATGGGGATCTTTCTCCTAAAAAAAGGATTGTAGAAATCTTTCAAAGTGGATTTTACTAGTCTATTATATTTAAAGACTCACATGCATTCCGTAAATCCTGTGAAAATTGTTAAAAGATAGGATTTATTTTAAAACATATAAAGTCTTTAGATAATCTTCTATTGACTCTTAAGTCTTATTATAGTGAAGATAAGTATCGTGCAATTCATGACTTATGAAGCCATTACCATAAAGAACATACTTGGCATAGTTTTGGGAACTTGACTGAAAAAGATTATGTTTACCAGTTTTAAAGAAAACTAGATGGGAAATCTCTCCCTAACCCATAGAGGGCGTTTAAGCCGTTCTTGGACATAAAACCAAGGGAAGATATGAGTCATAATCACAATTACTTGTACATACATATTTTTTTTCAAAAATAAATAAATAAATAAATAAAAAGAGAGTATGTGAGACTCCAGCTAGCCTATATATAGATGATATGATTGCCTTTTTAATTTCTCATCTATAAAATCCTCTCTTCTTTCCTTTCATTTCTACTCAACCCATACATTTAACAAATATAGAAGTGTGTAGAAATGACAAGTTCCTTAGTTCATTAATTAGTACTTAAAAAGTGCATTTTTATCAAGGTTTTATGTCATTATTTTGTACTTGAAGTATCAATAACTCCTTAACTAAAGCATGTTTTATAATAATATATCTAATAATATAAGATACCTTTAATTTATGGTAAATATTCATTTTAAATGCAGGCCTATCGCATGAATGAAAAGATTAATTAATAAATTTAAGAACTGAAATTGAAAGGACAAAAAGATAGTCAAACTTAGAAAAAAGATGTTGACACAGTCCAAACCGGAACATTGTTTGATAATTAGATCATATCTAGAGCTTTAGATCTTAGATTTAAACATACTTTATATAGATGGAAAGGTAAGACATAGGCCTACAACTTTCATATAGGGCCTAAGATCTAAAAAGGCTATTTTTAAGTTTAAATTAGAGAAACAACAAAGAAGTTCAAATATGTCCTCTAGCCTAAGCACTGTTCAATGTTTGACCCATATCTAGAGTTTTAGAAGTCCAAATAATTTAAATTTATTACATAAGAAAGCTGAGATAATTTCTATAACTTTCATGTTTTTAAATGGTTTTAATTATGTCGTTATCAATGACCCTTTGGAAAGACAAGAGAAGATAAGGATTGTCACCAAGTTAAGAGTTAGTCACTCAGTCATCAATTAGTTATCAAATCAATAGTTTCCAATTTTGACCTATAAAAGGAAGCATTTGCCATGCATTTAGGCATCTTGGTTTCCAGATCAAGATCATGTTCTTGCTTATATTTTGCTTTCATAAATATCAAGTTTATGTCTTTCAATTCCTTTTCTTTATTTAGTTAACTCTTATCTTATTTATGTTCTTATTTTTTTTTCTTTTTTTTCTTTTCAATTGATAAAAAATACACTTTTAAGTGCTAATCGCACCCATCAATCAGCTTATTACTACTTTCTAGTAATCAAAGTGTTAAAATAGCAAAACTGTTTGCAAATTTTACAAAGCAATGTATTCATCATTCAACTTTCATTAATCTATTCGGATAAACAAACTCTAATTAAATTTATATATCTACTCAATACCTCTTAAACAAGATATTAATAAATCTTTTTTTATGCTCAATATATCAATACATAGTAATGGAGCTTTTCTTGGAAGAAAACAAAATTTTTGTTCTAATATTTAAAGTTAACTTCCTTGGGTTGAGATTATTTTTTTTCTTATGTTTTTAATATATATACATATAACTTAAAACACCATACATTTTTAACCCATGTAACAAGCTTTTAGTTAATGACTCCGAGACCAATTAGTGTTAGGGCATTAGATGTTGAGACACCTTTACGAGCTTAATAACTTAGGTTATCGATACTGATATATAGATAGTGTAATGTTTAATTTTCTTCAGCTTTTCTCGTTAACCCATATAACAAGCATTGAACCAATAACTCCCAAATTTGTTGACTTTAGGGTATTAAGTGTTAAGACACCCCTTTAGGCTTAATTGCTTAGGTTAGGGAGGCTATGAAACCAAACTTATCTATATTTTTATTATCATTAATTTTTTCTTTTCTTTTTTTTTTTCAAATTATATACTATTCCTTTCCCTTAGTTATTACCTTTAATAAAAAAACATAAATAACATAATATTCCAATATGCAACTCACAATTATATATTAAAGTATGTGTGAAAATTAAGGTTTAAGAATAGATGTTTAAATAAGTATATGAGCAGAATTAAGTGATAACAATGCCTGAGTTTGTAAACCTAAATATTTCAAGAAAATACAGGTATTGACACACCTTCTATTAACCTAAGACTACCTTTCCTATACTCTAAATGAATCTTTCTCTCAGCTAGTACTTGACCAAGATAATTTGCTGATTCTAAAAACTCATTTTCTTTTCCAGGACTAGATCTACCAAAAGCACAAATATTTCTTATATGATGACTAACACGACTAAAAGATTGATGTCTTCTTCCAAGTAATAAATAACCTGACAAGATCGGGGTCGAACTATAGGGAGGTTAATTGTATAAATTATAAATGATAATAATAACAATAAAAACAATACCAATAGAAGTAGTAGTAGTAAAGAAAAAGAAGGAGAAGAAGAAGATGATCATGAGAACTTTGAGATGGAATATTAATGTAAGGATTTAACAATGATAATAACAAATGTTAAGGTTAGAGGTTCCACTAATAGTATGTCAAATAAGTATAGTATAAATTCTTATTCTTCAATTATAAAACCACACACAAAGAAGGTTCCAATCAGATTATAAATTGTTAACATAATCACATTAGTTATCTTATTCGATTAATGCTAATACTTATAAATCTCATCAGGCATTCATGATTATAACTTATGTTAACAACAAATCAAGATGCTTTCATAGTTCAGGTGTCAGTTATACCATACAGTATAGGTTATGAAAGTGTCAAACATTTATTATACCAAGTGTTATACAATTTAAATGTAGATTAGTCATTTAACAAGTAAAGTATTATAGAGTGAACAAGATAACAAATACACAAAACATGTTAGTATCAAACATTAAAGTCCATATTGAGTTTACATTATACTTATTCTTACCCCATTAGTGTAATTTTTTCACCTTGACATAATAAACTATGCTAAACATAATGAAAAAAAGAAAAATAAATAAATAAATAAAATAAGAATATAAATAAGATAAAAGTTAACTAAGTAAATGAAAGGAATTGAAAGGTATAAACTTGATATTAATGAAAGCAAAACATAAACAATACAAAAAATACAAAGAGAGAAAGCAAGAGCATGATCTTGATCTAAAAATCAAGATGCTTAAATGCATGAAAAATGCCTCCTCTATAGGCTAAAATTGAGAACTATTGATTTGATGACTAATTGATGAGTGAGTGACCAACTCTTCACTTGGTGACAATCCATATCTTCTCTTGTTTGCCCAAAACATCATTGATAACGTTAAAATTGGACCACTTGAAACATAAACATTGTAGAAAATTATCTCAGCTTTCCAGGGTAAAAATTTAAGGTCATTTGGACTTTTAGAACTCCAGATATGGGTCAAACACTGAACAGTGCTCGGGATGGAGGATAGATTCAGACTTCTTTGTTGTTGCTACAATTTGGACTTGAAAATGACCTTTTTAAATCTTAGGCTCCATATGAAAGTTATAGGTCTATATCTTACCTTTCCATTTATACAAAGTAGATTTAAATCCGAGATCTACAACTCCAAATATGACCTAATTACCGAATAGTGTTCTGGTTTGGATTGTACTTGCATCTCTTTTCTAAGTTTGGTCATCTCTTTATCATTTCAATTTCAGTTTTTAAATTCATAAATCAATCCTTTTATTTATGTGATAGACCTGCATTTAAAATAAACATTTACCATAAATTAAAGGTATCTTATATCATTAGATATGTTATTATAAAACATGATTTAGTTAAAGAGTTATTAATACTTCAAATGCAAAATGATGATATAAAACCTTGATAAAAATACACTTTTAAGTACTAAACATATGATCATACCCTATACAAGGGGTATGTGAAAATTTCAAAGAAAAAAAATAATGAAAGACTGTGAGAAAGCTAAAAAGGTAAAAGAGCTCAAAAAACTTAAGTGTTAGGAGGTATGCCTAAATCACAAGAAAAAATGATAGCCAAAACAAGGTGAATATACCCTAGCCAACACAATGAAAAGGGGCAAATCAAAGAATACAAAAGAATAAAAGACATAAAAAGTCGAAATGTTCATAGTGATCCTTAATCTTTGAAACCTTAAAACACTCTTTAAGCTTTATGAATTATTTTCTTTTATAGCCAAAAACCATAACCTACATCATGTGTATGTAAAAGTCTTTTCTAATCAAGCAAACAACTTAGAATAATAAATGGTGCTCTCAAAATACAAAAAATATTTTTTTATAAGAGTCTTGACATTGAGAACAAACTACTTATTATTATTTGATTAGTACTCAAAAGTGCATTTTTATCATGGTTTTATATCATCATTTTGCACTTAAAGTATCAATAACTCCTGAACTAAAGTACGTTTTATAATAATCTATCTAATAATATAAGATAACTTTAATTTATGGTAAATGTCTATTTTAAATACAGGCCTATCACATAAATAAAAGGATTGATTGATGACTTTAAGAACTTCAATTGCAAAGGCAAAGAGATGATCAAACTTAGAAAAGAGATGTCGGTGCAATCCAAACCGGAATACTGTTAGGTAATTGGGTCATATCTGGAGCTATAGATCTCAAATTTAGGTCTACTTTATATGGATGGAAAGGTAAGACATAGGCCTACAACTTTCATATGGAGCCCAAGATCTAAAAAGGCCATTTTCAAGTCCAAATTCTTGCAACAACAAAGAAGCCCGAATCTGTCCTCCAGCCCGAGCACTATTTAGTATTTTGGCCATATCTGGAGTTCTAGAAGTCACAATGAGCTGAAGTTTTTACACAAGAAAGCTGAGACAATTGCCTAGAACTTTCATGTTTTCAAGTGGCTCTAATTTTGACGTCATCAATGACGTTTTGGGCAGACAAGAGAAGATAAGGATTGTCACCAAGTCAAGGGTTGGCCATCTACTCATCAATTAGTCATCAAATCAATAGTTC
>SRLM01002092.1:80305-161380 GCA_015708895.1 Populus ilicifolia | reverse complement strand
TATTATTATTATTATTATTATTATTATTATTATTATTGTTATTATTGTTGTTGTGGTATTGTTGTTATTTATAATTTGTACAATAACCTCCCTGTGGTTCGACCCCGGTCTTGCCGGGTTATTTATTACTTCGACACTCCTGCACTTGGAAGAAGACATCAATCTCTTTGTCGTGTCATTATTCATATTTATAAAATAAGTGTTCAAAAATAGACAAATGTTTCTCAAACAAAACCTCGAGCTTTTTCTCAAGCCCTTCACCTTGGAACCCATAAAAGCAGAAAGTCACCTCAAGATGTACCTTCACCAATGACAATATCGCTGACATAAAAACAAATCATCTCCTTTCCAAGAAAAAAAATGATAATCAGGGAGTTACAAGATTTGAAAAGCAAATTGTTTTAAGCACACAATAAAACAATAATTGTTTTTAAAATGCAAGATTAAAATTTTACGATTCATTTTAGATAAAGATTCCTTTATTAAAACCAAAAAGGAGAAAGGAAAGAAGGTTTACTCAAAACCATTTTTTTTGTTTAAGTCAATGACAGAGCACAATTAGGGGTAATGACCAGTACGAAGGGGCAATGTTATGTTTAGAAGGGGATTTAATCTTTTTAGGTAATGAAAAAAAAGAAAAGAAACATTTCCTACAACGAGATAAAAGGGCATTCTTGATTACAAAAGCCAACTTGGTATTTTCAACAAGTGACACTGAATGTTCTTTGTAATGAGAAAAGAAATTAATGAATGATCTTCTCAAATTGATCAATGAGATAGAGAATTTCCAGTGAGTAAATGGGTCACATTGGGCACAATAAAGGCTAAGCTAGGTAAAATTGCAAATATTCTGAAAAAAGACCTACATAGGGCATCTTGAGTGGGTTAGAATCCAAATGACCATAAATGCTCAAATCAGAAATAGAAAGACCTCACTAATCAAGCAACAAAGAAGATTGAGAAGAAATTGGAACCTATATTTCAAATTAAGTAAAGATGCATGTATATCATCTAACTCTAAAATATTGAACAATGTATTTTGAAAATTCAAGAGAAATCCCTGATGAGATCCTCAAAATGAATGCCACTTTGAAATGGCCAAGAATTGAAAACGCTTTTAAAAAAAATTTACTTTTGAGAAATTTTAGATCACTTTAAAAAAATCTTTGTATTTTTCACCAACAGGCAAGTCACTGAAACAATTAGACCACTTTAAAAAAATCTCATATTTTTCACCAACGAGTAAGTTATTTGGAGTAATTAGACCACCTCCAAAAAATCTTTTTATTTTTCACCAACAAGTAGGTCACCCAAAAACAATTAGACCACCTATAAAAAATCATGTATTTGTCACCAACGAGCAGGTCATTTAGAATAATTAGATCACTTTTAAAAAAATTTCGTATTTTTTACCAACAAGTAGGTTGCCCAGAACAATTAGACTACTTTACAAAAATCTTTGTATTTTTTATCAACAGGCAGATTGCCTAAAACAATTAGACCACTTATGAAAAGTTTTCGAATGTTTCACTAATGGTAGGTCACTTGAAACAATTAGACTATTTCTGAAAAATCTTTATATTTTCCACCAACGGGCAAGTCGCCTTGAATAATAAGCCCACTTCCAAAACATCTTTATATTTTTCATCAATAGGTAGGCCATCTACGAGAATTAGATCACTTTTAAAAATCTTTGTATTTTTCAATAATAGGCAAGTCGTTTGGAACAGTTAGATCATTTTTGAAAAATCTTCAAATTTTTCACCAATATGCAGGTTGCTTGGAATAATTAGACCACTAATAAAAAATCTTTGAATTTTTCACCAATGGACAGGTCACTTAGGACAATTAGATCACTTTTAAAAAATCTTCTTATTTTTCAACAACGGGCAGACCACCCATGAGAATTAGACCACTTCCAAGAAATCTTCGTATTTTTCACAAACGAACAGATCGCTTAGAACAATTAAACCACTTTTGAAAAACTTTTTGGATATTTTTCACTAACAAACAGGTCATCTAGAATAAATTAGACCATTTTTTAAAAAAAATTATATTTTTCACCAACGAGCAAGTCATGTAGTAGAACACTTGGAACAACGGTGAAAATAAAAAAAAATTAACTTTGTTTTTTTTATTATTATTAGTATTGGTCCTCATTTTTTTTATTTTTCTTCAACATAATATAAGAATAATCACTGCCACCACGCATAAAAGAGAACTTGCAGATAGCAAAACACATCCCAGATGTATAAAATTAAAAATATAAAAATGTTAAGGAAAAAAAAACAAGGTTTACATACCAAAGCATAGTGGAAAAAATAATTAAGAGACTTTAAAAGGTCTAAAAGTATATAAAAAATTATGTGAATAGCAATGTTAATGCTCTTGATGAACAAAATCATAAACAATAAACATTGAATTATTTTAGTTTTTATATATAATGTATTATGTTTTTTTCTAGGTTCACGTTTATCCACCACTTAGAATGTTTGGCTAAATGATTGGATTCTTTCTCGAGTAAGGATAAGGATAAAGCTATTCTGAGAAAGATTGGACAGGGAAATATATGTAATAGAAATAAGATATCCAACTCACATATTCATATTTTTTCTATTTTCTTTGTACTCTCTATTTTTAATTCCTTTGATGTTTTTTTTGCTCTTATTTTCCTTTGGTTTTTCACTCTACTCACGTAACTTTTATTTTCTCTTTTTTAAATACTCGGCTCAAAAAAGAAATTCATGAAAACACATAAAAATGGTTAAAATCTGAAAAACAATGAGAAAAATCATATAAAAATTATTATTTGTGGTAAAATTATGGGAGATACGATAATGGCCTCATCTTCACAATATTAGTACGAAGAAGAGTCATTGAAAAATGCTTTTCTTTGCACTCTAAAAAGTGAACTTGTAAAGAAAGGATGAAAAGGACAAAGGCTTGTATGTATAGAGGTAAAGAATCATGTGAAGAACATGCGTCCTTGACGAAATAAAGAGGCCTCACCCGGCAATTAAAACAAAGATAAAACTCAGGGGCGGCGAACTTTGAGATTTGGTTTAGATACTTGAAACAAACTATGTGATAATACATGTAAAATGAAGTTTATGTAGGAAAAGAATGAGGCACACCACCCAAAGTATTTTAAAAACAGAGATCTTACAAATTTGGTTTCACAAACAAATCCAAAATAAAGAAACTCGCAGCGAGAAGGATGAAAAAGCTCACTTGCAAATGATGAGAATTGGCTCTGAAAACAAACCCAGAACGGATGCGAGACGAACTCGTAACAAGTTAGAAATGATTTTAGAACCAAACTTGCAATGAGTTAAAATTGATTCCAAAATGGTTTTGAAAACAAATCTACATCTACTTCGGATAAGAAATAAACAATCTCGCAACGAGAGAAAACTAATCCATAACAAATACGAATCCATTTTGAAAATGGATCTGCATCGAATAGAAATGTGATTGCAACAAACTAGAAATTGTTTTTAAACCAAACTCATAAGCAAACTGATTTTTAAATTTGTCTACATCAGGTAAATGGAATGATTTTAGACATAAACTCACAATGAGACAGAAATAATTTTGAAATGAACCAGAAACGACCCAGCAAGAGGTGGCCATGCCCATATTAATCCTTGATATGCGAAGGAGATTCACCGACTCGGAAGGTAGAGTAATCTTTTTGGCACATAATCTTGTGTTTTAAGAGTGTTTGTTGCGCACCAAAAGACGAGATTCGCCTACGCATGAGCAAAAATACTAAAAATATGTTTGTTGTGTGTACCTCGTGAGCGCCTCTTAAACAAAGACACTATAAATTTACTTTCAAGCACAGTACTGCAAAAAGATAGTAATAAATTAATAAAAACTCTCCCGATCACTGGTGGCTGGTGGAGACTCGTGTTGGTCGTGAGCTGAAGTGGGAGGAAAAAGGCGCGTTTGGCCGTCGGTCAGCTCAGAGCAGATAGCCGCAGCTACTGGTGGTTTGTGGATGAGGTTTCCATGGTTGATCTTTTCGGCTGGTGAAGAGGTTGCCGACGTTGGGGATGGAGGAGGAAGAGTTGTTGGTCGACTGGAGGAAATAGAATGAACGACGTTGTTACTATTGCTGCTGTCGGCATTGATGTAATTGCTCCCTGTTGCAAACTCTCGTTGTTTACAATAAGAACAATAGTCTAATGCATCTCTCTGTAGAGGAATCACTCCTGATTTTGTATTAAAGAATAGCCAATTGTCTGATTACAAGAAAAACTGCCTATCTTCTGTTATGCTCCCTTCTTAAATACCCTCAATTATAATCTAAAACATATTTGAACTCTAATCCTAATCTAACTAGGAAACTACCAGCTAACTAGGAAAATAATAACTACAGCTAATAAGCTTTTAATCAGCTTTCACGATTCCTTGACTTCCCATGTTTCCGTCATTTAGTAGTCTTTGTGTTTTACAGGGTTCCTTCCTCTGTCTCCTCCTGATTTGCATCAATTGCTAACTCCTCTAAAGAACTTGACTCTGGCAAGTTATGGTGAACATATGCAGTAACCAAGTCTGGGTTGCAGTCGCTGAAGCTCAATACCTTTGACCCATGCTGAGTCGGAGAGGGGTCCATGTCGCCAGTGAACTAAAAATTTGTAATATCCCTTGCGACGCATAGAAACGAACTGGTGATCCATGATGGAGACAATGTCCTCTTGTGGTGTAGTGGTTGTAGGGACTTCAGGAAAGCCTGCTGGCATTTCCTCCGTTCTGGAAGTATGACTTGAAACATCTTCATCACTTTTAACTTTTAAAGGCAGTAATGTCTTCAATGTTGAAAACTGGACTAATACCAAATTCAAAAGGTTAGTCTATGGTATAGGCATTACTGCCTAATTTCTTAGTAATATGAAAAGGACTCGCACGACTCGCGTGTAGTTTGGAGAAACTATCTGAAGGAAATCTTTCTAGTTTTAGACGAACCAGTACCATATCATCCAAGGTTGTTAAAATCATAATTTAACTATTAAAATTATATAATTTTATAAGTTAATCTAAGCTTTATCTGTTAAATTATTTATAAAACATAAGAATTAAAAAAAATCAAGTTAAAATCAGATAAAATTATATTAATCAGGTAAAATTATATGAAATCATGATTTCACCACCGATATTGGCATTTGGCCAGAACAAAAGCAAAAATTGCAAAACAATACTGTTATGTTTATCCATCGGTTATGTGGCCGTACAAAAATTTATTGCACTCAAAGTCATGATTACTTAAAGAGGTAAAATAAGTACATTGAGTGATGAGATCAAAACCGGCTGCTAACTTTCTCCTTACAAAAATAGTTTCTATAAGAATTAAAAATGTCAACTTATTAGTTAACTTTCTGGTGACTTTGGGTTGGCAATTACTTGATGCGTGGCATTGGATATCAAGACAATATATATATATATATATATTATAAAAGAGTAAAAGGAGTTATACAGGAAATATAACAATTATTATATATATTAATCTAAAATAAATTGTTTTATGTTTGTTTTTAAAATTTTAAAAGTACTATTTAATTAGATTAATTGAATATAACAATAACTATAAAACTTGGTATTTTTTATATTTTAAAAAATTTAATCAAAATAAAGAATTAAAATCAAGTTAGAACATGATGCTTACATTGATTTAGTTATGTTAATCTCTTTATTTATTTGTTTAAAAATTTAATTTTTTATAATCACAGGACAACATAACAAAGAGCAAAACATAATAGTTTTCCATCTATGTTTGAATTGGATATATAATTTTTTTTAAATAACTCTGTTTTTTTAATTTTTACCTTATAAAAAGAATCATTCCAATTTACATAAAGTACATTGTTTACATGGTTCAACTATACTAATATTTATAGGTAAAAAGAAAAAACTCATTATAGTTGAAATTAATATAATTTTAAAAACTCTCAACCTTAATCCTAAGTACATACAAGGCAAAAATAACTATTTTATCAATAAAAATTAAATTAAATTAAATTAAATACATAATCTTAAAATTCCTCATGATTTTACAATCCGTTTTATGATCCGAGTTTGTTTTGTATTTTTCAATGTCATGTTAAAATCATGATTTTAATATTTTTAATATCACCATTGTGAAATTGTCTGTTCTTGTGCCTAACATTGACAGAGACGATATATGTTTCAGTATTGAGTGATAAGCATTTTTTGACCTTTATATGAATATCTTTCATGTATTCTGAAAAATCCAAGCCAGCTTCGCTTAGTCTAGGAGGTAAGGATAATGGTTTGAGATATATGAAGGTGTAGGGTTGTCTACTAGATACTACTTCAAATGGTGTGTCTTGTAGATCTATTAATAGAATTATTAATAGCAAACTCTGCTTCTGGGAGCATATGGTACTAGTTGGTTGCATTATCTGCGATGAGGCAACGTAGCAAGTTTTCCAAACTTCTATTGAGGACTTCAGTTTGACCATCTATCTATGGATGGAATGCACTGGAAAACTTCAACTTTATTCCTATTTTTGTCTATAAAGTCTTTCAAAAATAGTTAACAAATTTGACATCTCTATTAGACACAATAAAGAGTGGTATACCATGTAGTCGGATCACCTCTTGTAGGAATAAAATTGCTATCTTGGATGCATCAAAGGTCTTGTTACAGGGGATGAAGTGAGCCATTTTTTAGAATTGATCAGCTACAACCATAATTGAATCATTTTATCAAATAGTCATGGGCAATCCAAGAACAAAATCCATGCTAATTTGCTGTCATGGGTGGTATGGGATTGGGAAGGGTGAGTAGAGTCCAATTTGGCTTTTAGACCCTATGGTTAATTGACAAATCCTGCGCCAATCAACCACTTCATGTATATTTTTATGCAGTCGAGGCCAATAGAACCAATTAGCAGCTATGGTATAAGTTTTTGTCATAACCAAAATGTCCAGCCAATCCACAATTATGGAGTTTGGTGATGATAAATTCACGAAGTGATCCTTTAGGGATACAGAGCCTAGTACCACAGAATAAGTAATCATCCTTCAACGAATAGTCTCCTCCCGTTATTATGATTTTGGATTGTAAAAAGCTCCATATTATGCCAAAATCATCACCATCAATGTATTGAGTCTTAATTTCTTTAAAGCCAGTAGCATAAACTGAGAACATATACAGTAGGTGGGGTTGTCGACTTAGAGCATCAACCACTTCATTGTCTGTTCCTGCTTTATGTTTGATGATGAAATCAAATTGTTGCAAATATCTTGTTTAACAAAAATGTCTGATTAGTACTTAAAAGCATATTTTTATTAAGGTTTTATATCATCATTTTGCACTTGAAGTATCAATAACTCTTTAACTAAAGCATGTTTTATAATAACATATCTAAAAATATAAGATACCTTTAATTTATAGTAAATGTTCATTTTAAATGTAGGCCTATCACATAAATAAAAAGATTGATTGATGAATTTAAGAACTGAAATTGAAAGGACAAAAAGATGACCAAACTTAGAAAAAAGATGTCGATGCAATCCAAACCAGAACACTATTTGGTAATTCGGTCATATCTGGAGTTATAGATCTCAAATTTAGGTCTACTTTATATAGAGAGAAAGGTAAGACATAGGCCTACAACTTTCATATGAAGCCCAAGACTTAAAAAGGCTATTTTCAAGTCCAAATTATAGCAACCCCAAAGAAGTCTAAATCTATCTTTCAGCCTGAGCACTATTCAGTATTTAGCCTATATATGGAGTTCTAGAAGTCTAAATAACCTGAATTTTTTATACATGAAAGCTGAGATAATTTATTACAACTTTCATGTTTTCAAGTGGCTCCAATTTTGACATTATCAATAATGTTTTGGGCAGACAATAAAAGCTAAGAATTGTCACCAAGTCAAGACTTAGTCACTCACTCATCAATTAGTCATCAAATCAATAGTTTCGAATTTTGGCCTATAAAAGGAGGTATTTGTCATACATTCAAGCATCTTGATTTCCAGATCAAGATCATACTCTTGTTTTCTCTCTTTGTATTTTTTATAATGTTTATGCTTTACTTTCATTAATATCAAGTTTATGCCTTTCATTTCCTTTCTTTTACTTAGTTAACTGTTATATTATTTATGTTCTTATTTTGTTTATCTATCTTTCTTTCTTTCATTATGTCTAGCTAAGTTTATTATATCAAGGTGAAAAGGTTACACTAATGGTGTAAGAATAAGTATAGTATAAACTTAATATGGACTTGAATGTTTGATACTAACATGTTTTATATTTGTTATCTTGTTCACTCTTTAATACTTTCCTTGTTAAATGACTAATCTTGATTTATGTTGTATAACATTTGGTACAACAAATGTTTGGCACTTTCATAGCCCATACTGTATGGTATAACCGACACTTGAGCTATGAAAAGAACTTGATTTGTTATTAACATAAGTTATAATCATGAATGCTCAATGAAATTTACAAGTATTAGCATTAATCAAATAAGATGACTAATGTAATCATGTTAACAATATATAATCTGATTGGAACCTTCTTTGTGTATGGTTTCCAATTGAATAATAAGAGTTTATACTATACTTGTTTGACATACCATGAGTGGATCCTCTAACCTTGACATTTGTTATTATCATCGTTATATCCTTACATTAATATTCCATCTCAAAGTTCTCATCATCTTCTTCTTCTCCTTCTCCTTCTTTTTCTTTATTATTATTATTACTACTACTACTATTACTAATATTGTCATTACTATTATTGTTGTTATTGTTGTTGTTGTTGTTGTTGTTGCTATTGTTATTGTTTATAATTGTTATTTATAATTTGTACAATTACCTCCTTGTGGTTCGACCTCGGTCTTACTGGATTATTTATTACTTTGACACTCCTGCACCTAGGAGAAGACATCAATTTTTTAGTCGTGTCAATGTCTGAGGTTGAGTTTGTTCTAAAAGCTAAGGTGTTTCAAGGAGTCATGATTCGTGTAATGGATAATCTGAATCAAGGCATAAAATTTCATGTCGTATGTTGAATATCTCTGACAAGTGTCATTGAGCTTTTTGCTGTAAAAAGTAATAGCATGACCTTCTTGACCTAGGACTCCCCCGATTACTATATATAAGGCATCACAAACCACTTCAAAGAGTTTGGAAAAATCAGGGAGTCTTAGGACTAATCCATTCCCCAATTTATCTTTGATGTCAACAAAGGCTTTGTTTGCAGCTATTGTCTAATTGAAATTGATACCCTTTAGGCACTCAATTATTGGGGCTATAATAGTCCTAAAATTATGAATAAAACACCGATTAAATGTAGCAAGACCATGAAAGCTACGAATCTCATAGAAGGTTTAAGGTGTTGGCCAATTCTGAATGACTTGTATCTTAGCAAGATCCACTTCAATGCCTTTGCTAGAAATGATAAAGCCTAAAAAATATATTTCTTCTTCAAGAATGAACATTTTCAATGATTAATATATAGTTGCTCAGCCTGTAATGTTGTTAAGACTTATTCCACATAGGCTAAGTAATCCTACAAATAGTTGCTGAAAATTAAGATATCATTGAAGTAAACCACAATACATTCACCCAAGAATGGTTTAAGAATTTGTTTCAAAATATGTATGAAGGTGTTTGGTGCATTGATTAATCTGAAGGGCATAACTAGCCATTCGAATAGCCCCTTTTTTGTTTTGAAAGTTGTCTTCTATTTATCACTAGGATGGATGCGAATTTGATGATATCCACTACTAAATCAAGTTTGGTAAAAATGGAGGTGCCATTTAGCAAGTCTAACATGTCATTCAACCATGGAATTGGGAATTGGTATTTGACCGTTATTTTATTAATTGCTTGAGTGTCAACACACATCCTCCATCTTTCATCTTTTTTTGGCATGAGCAATACTGGAACGGTACAGGGATTAAGGCTCTCTCAAATGAATCCTCTATCTAATAGTTGTTGGACCTATCGGTTGAGCTTCTCATTCTCCATAGGGCTCATCCTGTATTGGGGTAAGTTAGGTAAAGATGATCCTGGGATGAGATCAATTACATGCTGTACATCCTGCATTGGTGGTAATTGGTATGGCATGTCATCTGGCATGATGTCATGGAATTTCTCAAGTATGGCTGCCAGCTCCTTGGGTACTAGACCATCCATTTGTTTCACTACACGCCTTACTACAAACAACAACATTTGTTCTCTATTTACGACTTAAGAGAACTACCGCATATTCAATATTGGTACCTTATTTTGTGTTGTTTCAAATTATACAATTGGTAATGGGACTAGGACTAGCTTCTTGCCTTTAAACTAAAAGGAGTAGGTATTGGTGCAACCATTATAGGAGACTCTTTTATCGTAAAGCCATGGTCATCCTAATAACATGTGGCAGACAGTCATCAGAATGATATCACACCATGCTTCATCTACATACTCTAGTCCTAATAAGAACTGTATTAAGCATCGGTGTTTTACTAAGATTGAGCTATGTTCATTGACCCAACTTATTTGGTAGGGAGAAAAGGGTGTCTTGATCTTCAAATGCAGTCATTCTACTACTGTTTTAGAGATTGTATTCATGTCACTACCATCGATTATCATATTTAGTGCTTTGCCCTCATGTTCTAATCATGTATGGAAGATATTGGTGTGTAACCACTCCTGATTGGTTCTAAGTTCAGTTTTGTTTCCTGTTAATATTCGATGAATAACACATCTTGGAGAGTTAAAAGCATTTAGGTGTTCCTCCTTAGCTGCAAGTTATTTAGTTTTTTCTCCTTCCACCTCATCCATTACTGTCAACTCTTTCTCATATATAAAGGCGAGTTTCTTATCTCTAGTGGGACATACCATAACATAGTGTCCAAACCTTTTGTATTTGTAGCAATGTGGACCATCACTTGTAACCTTTTTTTTTCCTCTTTATTCTTCCAATATCGAGCCTCTTGGTCTGTCATATGGTAAGTTTGGTTTTTGTATGGAAAAGTTTATCAAATGTCCTGGCTTTCCCTCCATTGGCATGACTTTCTTGCCTGTTATGTTCCCTAATTATTTATCAATATGCAATGCTAGTTGGTATGCTTCTTCCACTGTAATGAGTCATATGATCAACATTTCTTTGTATAGTTCCCCATATAAGCCTTTGCAATATCAGGCTAGTGTTTGTTGTCGATCTTTACAATTCTACTATGAATAGTCAATTCATGGAACCTATTTGTATACTAATCCACTATTAAGGTCCCCTGTTATAGCATTTCTTCAAACATCATCTGCTTATAATTAATGGGTAAGTATTTTTCTTTTAATCGTTCCTTCATTTCCTCTGAGTTTGAGATCGGTGGATGTTAAATTTGTCGCAATTATTCTTCCACGCTTCCCCACCAGACATGAGCATGTCCCTCCAATTTCATCCTAATATACTGAACCTTTCAGTCTTTTGAAACAGCAAACCAATCACAATAGTCTTAAACGACAGTTAGCCAATCTTCAAAAGTATATGGTTCTAGTTTGCCATAAAAAGTCAGGCATCTTCACCTTCATTCATTTAGTGAGTTCATGGATGGCTTGAGTCTCCATCCCTCACCTGTCACGGTGTTATGGAAGTTCCTCTTTATGATGTTGTAGGTGTCATGGAAGTTCTTCTCTTTGATGTTGTAGGCAGTGGTGCTAAGGTTCAACTTCTCTATACTCAACATCCAAGTTTTCCCTTAGTGTCTCCTCACGAAGTTATCCGCGCTCCTTTTCTTTTAGGAGGCCTTACTCTACATCATCCACAACATCTATTTAGTTAGAAAGTTGTTCTAATACAATGGTGATATGGATGATTTGTTGTTGTAAGTCTGCACGTTCACATGGGGAATTATGAGGGACTTGAGTGTTTAACATAGGGTAGGAATTACCGCTTGGGGTTATAGTCATGAACTGCTCTGATACCAAATTAATGTAGTTACTCCTTGTTGCAACCTCTCATTGTTTACAATAAGAACAATAGTCTAAGGCAGAATCTCTCTATAGAGGAATCACTCTTGATTTTGTATTAAAGAATAGCAAATTGTTTCATTACAAGAAAAATACCTATCTTATGTTATGCTCCCTTTTTAAATACCCTCTACTAAGGAATTATAATCTAACACGTATTTAAATTGTAATCCTAATCTAACTAGGAAACTACCAGCTAATTAAGGAAACAATAACTATAGCTAATAAGTTTTTAATCAACCTAACTAATAAAATAATGACTATAGCTAATAAACTTTTAATTAATGATTCCTTGACTTCCCATGTTTCCATCATCTAATAGTCTTTATGTTTTACAGGGTCCCTTCCTCTGTCTCTTCTTAATTTGCATCAGGCATTGCGAGAAAGAGATGATCACCATAGGATGTTGTGCACAATGATAAGGGATGGTGAATGCTTTTATTGGAGGTAGTTGGGGATTTGGCTAGTTGTAGGTTAGCTTGAAGAAGATGGATTGTCGGGCAAAATTAAGAGATGGATTCTAACCCTTTTTGTGTGCTAAGCATTAAGTGTAGGGGAGAGGAAGATGAATGTTTAGCATTGTATTCTATTTTTATGGGAGTCGCAGTTTAGGAGTGATAAAATGAAGATGAGTGGTCTGTGTAGAAGAGACTTTTTTTTTTTGTATTTTTAGTTATGTCAAAAAAATATTTGTATTTCTTTGAACCAAAATGATAATTAATTTTATCATAATTTAGTTAAATAATAATAATGACTATAAATTTACTTTATATGATTGTAGCTAAGGAAAAAACTATTTTCATTTTTAGTACACATGTGAGATGGATTGTATTATGATTTAAAGATTTTAATGGGTTTATGACCGGTGGTTTGTTAAGATGAAGATTTATTGGTATTAATAAATTTGATGTTCAAAACTTTATTATAGATTCCTGTACTCAAATAAATTCTTATAAAAATAGTTTTCATAATTTGCATATTGCGATAAAAAATACTCTTAATTCAAAATGGTGAATATTTAGATTAACTATGAGAATTTTTTGGTCTATTCCTGATATTTAAATACCAGTTTTACTTGTACGTCCAACATTTATACCATAATATTGACTATTAATTTTTATAAATTAAAATTTTAGTGATTATTGAAATATTAATCAAGTTCTTATAGATTCAATACACCAGTTATTAAATTTAAAATGTATGCCAATATATATTTTGTAAAAAAGCTAAAACACATGTATTTTTTATATATCTATATTTTAAAAAAATTATTTTTTTGTATTTTTGAGAAATTTGGTATAACATGCAAAAATATATATTTTTATTATTTATTATATTTTTTTTTGTATTTTTATAAGATCAATTTAGGCCAAAAAAAATATTTTTTCTTGAAATAAAAACTACCAAAACAAGCCAAAAGGGTATTTGTCAAACACAAGCTTAAACCAAATAAACCTTAATATATATATATATATAGCAAACTAAACAATCTGATCCGGTTGACTAACTGGGTTGACCCAACCGAGTTGACTTGAAAACAAACCAAAACAAAAACCTAGGACCAAAATAGATCCAACATAAGAAAAACATAAAAACTCAAAAAAAATTTGAAGAAAAATAAATCAAACATAGAAAAAAAAAAGAACATTAAGAATATTCAAATGTAAACCTAACAACATGCAACTCAAAATAAACTAGATATCAAAAAAAAAAAAACAAGGGCATGGTTTTATTCACAAGCATGCATGGATCAAGAATCTAGCATAAAAAACCATTGATAATCACTCAAATGTCATGGTTTAATCAAAATGTATTGCGAGTAGTAAAAAAAACCTAGAATCTAATTGCATTAATTTATGTTATTGATGCATTTTAAATCTAGATTATTTTTTAATCAAGTTATTTGAAGGGTTTCATGCAAAACATTAGACCAAAAGTGGTCCAGATTATAGAGCTATGACAATGTTCTTCTCAAAAACACAAACACTACCTAAAACCTAAAAAGTAAACCCAGGAAAACCTAGCTAGCTATTCAACCCCATAATGATCATTTTAGACCTCTAAAATATATTCTTTTTGTTCTAACAAATCATATTATCAAGGACAAACATAAGTAAAACAAAAGAAACTAACAATAACAAGAATATATATATATATATATATATATATATAAAAACATGCATTAATTTTCATTCCAAAAATTGTCAACTCATAAGAAAAGGCATGCTTAACCAATATGTGGGTTTTAAAATTGACATTTTAACATTCTAAAGGACTAAAACACAACTTAAAAACTAAAAACAAATGCATTAACTAAATAGAAAACTCCAACTCCTTACTACCTTATTTGGCATATTCCAAATCAAACAAACATGTAAACGTAACATACTAAAGAAATCATTAACACATCAACACATTCAAAACATTGTATTTAAAAAATAGAAATCAATCTAGCTAGTCTAATTGACTTCCCTTTCAAGGTTTGTAAGTACATACCTTCCAACCTTGAAATCTTCAAATTAAAGTGTATTTCTAATGTTGCCTTCTCTTTCTTCTTATCTTTTAATCCAACAAAAACAAACTGAACCCTTGGAATCTTGAATTAGATTAGATTTCTTAAACCTTAATCAAAGTTTCTCCTCCTCTCTTTTTTTTCTCTTTTCTTCCCCTAATTGCCTCTCCTATTATAAGTAGATTTAGAGCTTTTAGATGAGTTTGTTAGGGTTATAACAAACCAAAATTAGATTGGTTTCACCCCTAGATCAATGGTTTTAGCTTTGGGTGGTTTTGTAACAAACTTGGAGGCCAAGGTGAAGTGTTTATGATCTTTTGATCTTGAAAAAATGGTTTTAAACCCTTAATAAGAATCCTCTTGGAGTTTTTAAGTGTGAACACACAAAAGAGTTAGGTGGTTTTATGTATATGATTGTCTTAGTTAAAGGTGATTAGGTTGACCACTTCCGTAACTTTGTCAAAGCAACATTGATATCACTTAAGATCACCTAATTATGGTAGAAAGGGTGCATACCTTTCAATTGGATCCATTCTTATTTAATTTAGAGGTCTATAACTCCACATTCATTTGTTTGAAAGTGTCAACTCAGTTAGTGTGGAATCTGAAAGTACATTGATATTTGATCAAGGACAAGATATTGTTAAGATCATTAGAGAAAATGGGATGTAAATGTTTGATTCCATGAAAAAAAAGTTTTAGAAAAGGTGTTTCTTAGTGGAATGGTGGTGGTTGTAGCTTCAAAAATGATAAAAAAAAAATACCACATTCGCTCACAATTACCTACTCAATGAGCCAAAACTAACAAAGAAAAATGTGCACAACAGCTGAACAACATTGTTTTGATAAACCCTACAAATTAGGGTTTTCTAATTTTGATTCTGACAAACTTCAATTGAATCCTTACTCATCCCGTTTCTTTTAATTTTACCTATAATTTCCTCTTGAACTCTTAATTTCATATAATTTCACTATTGTTAAATTCAATTGTCAGCTCTACACAAAAGAGTTAGGTGGTTTTATAAATATGACTCTCAATTAAAGGTGACTGGGTTGACCACTTTTGTAACTTTGTCAAAGCAACATTGATATCAACGTCACCTAAGATCACCTGATCATGGTAAAAAGGGTACATACCTTTCAATTGGATTTATTCTTGTTTAATTTGGAGGTCTATAGCTCCATATTTATTGGTTTGAAAGTGTCAACTAAATTAGTATGGAATCTAAAAGTACAGTGATAGCTAATCGGGGACAAAATATTGTTAAGATCATTAGAAAAAATGAGATGTAAATATTTGATTTTCATGGCAAATGGGTTGTAAAGAAGATACTTTTCAGTTGAATGGTGGTGGTTACAGCTTCAAAAATATCGCATTCACTCACTTGAAAGTGCATACTCGATAAGTCAAAACTATTAAAGAATAATGTATACAATAGCTGAACGACCTTGTTTTGGTTAAACCCTACAAATTAGGGTTTTCTAATTTTGATTCTGACAAACTTCAATTAAATCCCTACTGTTCTTGTTTCTTTTAATTTTACTCATAATTTCCTCATAAACTCTTAATTTCATGCAATTTTAATATTGTCAAATTCAATTGTTAGTCCTAGATTTGAGCGTCTTTTATAATTTGATTCTTAATTTTTTTTATTTGTTTAATTGGACCCTTCATTAATCAACGGACAAATTTTTAATTTTTTTTATTTGACTCCTGATTTCACCAATTTCACTTCCTAAAGTCACGCATCTTTTGCATGTTGGTTATTGGTTTATGAATTGCTCCTTTAAATCTCTAATTGCTTATAAAACTTTTAATTTTATAGAATTAAAACTTAATTTTCAAACTTCAATTTATTGCAATTAACATTCAAATTAATTTTAAAAATTAATTTTTCTTGCAATGAAATTCTCAATAAAATTAATTAAACCTTCTAAAATTCCAATTAAATCCATAAACACCTAAATAAAAATATTTTCACTTATAAAACCTTTTATCATTCAAAATTAAATTACTAATTTTACCAATCTTGTACATTTTAGTCTCCTAATATTTCACTTGTGGATTTGATCCTTCACCACCAACTTAAATATTCTCTTGTATTTTTAGGATTTTTTTTTTGGGGGGTAAAAATTAAATAACAACTTCCACCTAATTCAAATACAAATTAGGCTTCCTGTCAAAGCAAACAGGAATCTGACCATTTTTACAGGTATATAACTCAAATTGAAACATCATATATCATATGGGATTGAGATTATTTAAACCCAACCAGCCAAAAAATGATGATAAAATCTAGAGTGTGGTGGGCAGAAAATCGAACAAAGTTGTGAACAATTGTGAGACAAACAATTGACGATAAAATTAGGGTTTTCTAATTTTGATTCTGACAAACTTCAATTAAATCCCTACTGTTCTTGTTTCTTTTAATTTTACTCATAATTTCCTCTTAAACTCTTAATTTCATGCAATTTTAATATTGTCAAATTCAATTGTTAGTCCTAGATTTGAGCGTCTTTTATAATTTGATTCTTAATTTTTTTTTATTTGTTTAATTGGACCCTTCATTAATCAACATACAAATTTTTAATTTTTTTTATTTGACCCCTGATTTCACCAATTTCACTTCCTAAAGTCACGCATCTTTTGCATGTTGGTTATTGGTTTATGAATTGCTCCTTTAAATCTCTAATTGCTTATAAAACTTTTAATTTTATACAATTAAACCTTTAATTTAATGAATTAAAACTTAATTTCCAAACTTTAATTTATTGCAATTAACATTCAAATTAATTTTAAAAATTAATTTTTCTTGCAATGAAATTCTCAATAAAATTAATTAAACCTTCTAAAATTCCAATTAAATCCATAAACACCTAAATAAAAATATTTTCACTTATAAAACCTTTTATCATTCAAAATTAAATTACTAATTTTACCAATCTTGTACATTTTAGTCTCCTAATATTTCACTTGTGGATTTGATCCTTCACCACCAACTTAAATATTCTCTTGTATTTTTAGGATTTTTTTTTTGGGGGGTAAAAATTAAATAACAACTTCCACCTAATTCAAATACAAATTAGGCTTCCTGTCAAAGCAAACAGGAATCTGACCCCACCTAATTCAAATACAAATTAGGCTTCCTGTCAAAGCAAACAGGAATCTGACCATTTTTACAGGTATATAACTCAAATTGAAACATCATATATCATATGGGATTGAGATTATTTAAACCCAACCAGCCAAAAAATGACGATAAAATCTAGAGTGTGGTGGGCAGAAAATCGAACAATGTTGTGAACAATTGTGAGACAAATAATTGACGATAAAATTAGGGTTTTCTAATTTTGATTCTGACAAACTTCAATTAAATCCCTACAGTTCTTGTTTCTTTTAATTTTACTCATAATTTCCTCTTAAACTCTTAATTTCATGCAATTTTAATATTGTCAAATTCAATTGTTAGTCCTAGATTTGAGCGTCTTTTATAATTTAATTCTTAATTTTTTTTATTTGTTTAATTGGACCCTTCATTAATCCACAGACAAATTTTTAATTTTTTTTATTTGACTCCTGATTTCACCAATTTCACTTCCTAAAGCCACGCATCTTTTGCATGTTGGTTATTGGTTTATGAATTGCTCCTTTAAATCTCTGATTGCTTATAAAACTTTTAATTTTATACAATTAAACCTTTAATTTAATGAATTAAAACTTAATTTCCAAACTTCAATTTATTGCAATTAACATTCAAATTAATTTTAAAAATTAATTTTTCTTGCAATGAAATTCTCAATAAAATTAATTAAACCTTCTAAAATTCCAATTAAATCCATAAACACCTAAATAAAAATATTTTCACTTATAAAACCTTTTATCATTCAAAATTAAATTACTAATTTTACCAATCTTGTACATTTTAGTCTTCTAATATTTCACTTGTGGATTTGATCCTTCACCACCAACTTAAATATTCTCTTGTATTTTTAGAATTTTTTTTTTGGGGGGTAAAAATTAAATAACAACTTCCACCTAATTCAAATACAAATTAGGCTTCCTGTCAAAGCAAACAGGAATCTGACCCCACCTAATTCAAATACAAATTAGGCTTCCTGTCAAAGCAAACAGGAATCTGACCATTTTTACAGGTATATAACTCAAATTGAAACATCATATATCATATGGGATTGAGATTATTTAAACCCAACCAGCCAAAAAATGACGATAAAATATAGAGTGTGGTGGGCAGAAAATCGAACAAAGTTGTGAACAATTGTGAGACAAACAATATTTCAAGGTGAAACTTCCAAGCATCACCGGAAAATGTTTTACTAACACCAACAGCTAAATGAGTATTTAACCAGTCAGTCTAAAGCACCTATAACTGCATCAACAACCTCTTGAGTAGTGCTGGTTCCGCCTAGATCTTTTGTCCGGTAATGACTCTCTGAAATTACCCGTTTGACTGCAGTTTCTAATCGATCAGCGAAAGAAGGGAACTGGAGATGTCTTAGCATCATGGCAGAAGATAGAAGCAGTGCCACTGGGTTTGCTGTCTTCTGTTCCAATAGTTTATCATTACCTACATTTCCTGCTGAAGCACCTTGCTCAAAAATAGCATGATCAGCCCCGACATTGCCTGTAATAAACATTTGCTTTGTTAGCATTCCTAGTGATTCTGAAGGAAAAAAACAACTTTGGGCAAGTGGAACAAAATCTTTCTAACAGACCAGGTAGGGAATTATCTTAGCATTGGAAACATCAATTATCACACATTTCATTGAGCTCAACATTCTCTGGCATTAACCATCTCCAAGATGGGCCACTAATTGCAGTCCTGAATTCCCAATAGACTGACAGCTCAATTCATGACCTCAAATGTCTTGGTGAAATGCTCCAGCACTACAGAGCTCTCAAAGGAGCCAGCGCCACCAGATGAATGATTCATTTTATATTCAGAAAAAAAGAAGTATTATGTAGACTTAATCAATGGGAATGTAGGAATCGGAATGAAAATTAGCGAATCAGAAAGGAATTTTAATTTCTTTATTGTGTTTAGAATATTAATAAGGAATCAAAATGGAATTTAAATTTTTTAATGTCTAGTTTTTGAGAGAGAATAATAGCCTTTTAATTTCTATATTGTGTTTAGAATATTAATAAGGAATCAAAATGGAATATAAATTTTTAATGTCTAGTTTTTAAGTGAAAGAGAATAATTGTTAAATAAATAATTTCATCAAAGGTAATGGTATAAAAATGATACAAGTGATAGTGGTGGTGGAGAAGGAGGAAGAGGACACTGAATAGGTGGTGGTGATGGTTTGTGATGGTGGTGATATAGTAATAACTGTAACATATTTTGAAAAAATTAATACCACCACAATAAAAGATGACGGTATGAAAGAATAGTGGTGGTAGTAGTTGTTAAATAGAAGTGGAATAATAATAATAATAATTTGAAAAACAATCAAGCATCAAAACTAGTGGTGGTGGTGGTGGTGGAATTAATTGAAATAATATATTATTTTTTAAATAAAAAAAAATCTCATTCTTTTTCCTTGTGTTTTTATTCCCACTTCCCCATGAAACTACAACTATGTTTAATTTTCACTCTCACTCTTCATTCTCATTCCTTTCAACCAAACACCTACAAACTAGGAATAAAACTTTCATTTCCATTCGCTTTATTCCATTCTTCAAACAGCACCTAAGTGATTTAAAAATATAGAAACCAACTAAAACTTCAACATGAAACTCTTGACAAAACAAAGAGCACCTAAAATCATGATTGTCATATATGTTGTCCTAGTTAAGTTCCTCTATCAACAAATTTTGCAAAGCATGCAATGTTAAGGTAGCTTAAAGTATTCAATATGAATGAGTTCATTACCATAAAGTACACATTAGACCAGGAAAAAACTATGATAACCACTGTTTCATGATTACCTACTTTTTGTGTTTTTTTTCTATCATTAGGATTCCAACAGCACAGAAGAATACAATAAACCAAGAAGTTGTGAAGCAAACTATATCCATAGATTACCTCCTGGCATGACTCCAGTGCCACCAGCAATACCTGCAGCGGTATTTGCAATGAGATTGCCATAAAGATTAGGTGTTACCTGCAAATTATAAAACCAGTGATATCAGCCAACAAAGGTAACTTCGTTATCTATCTCCATATTACTAATTAAGAAATGCAAAGGGAAAACTGAAAAATATTGAGATTTGAAAGAAGAGCCAGCAGAGCTTCACAAACCACTATTGATTATAGTCTAAATTTAAAATCTTATGTCAACAAAGAACAGTTTCTAAGAGAAAATTATTAATTCAAAACAAAACAAAACAACTTACTATTAACTATAAGATTAAAGAAAATGAAGATAGATTAGAACAGAGTCAACCAAATCTAAGATAACAAGTCGACAGAGGTCATGCAGTAAATGCAATAGTATCAACAGCAATTGCTTAAATTTTGCAGAAATAGCTACACAATTTGCATATAAACTATAGAATTTTCTGGGTGCTTATTCCGTACCATGACATCAAATTGCTCAGGCTTTGAGACAAGTTGCATGCAGCAATTGTCCACAATAATTTCATTGTATTTGATCCCAGGATATTTTGTAGCAACCTCCCTACAAGATTCCAGGAACAAACCATCTGCAAGCTTCATAATGTTTGCTTTGTGCACAGCAGTCACTTTCTTCCGGTTATTCAGGTAAGCATACTCAAAAGCATATTTTGCAATGCGTTCTGAACAGAACTTTGTTATCACCTATCAAATTAGTAAGTATGAGATACAAAAATAATTCCCAGAAATAGAAAATCAGACAAGGTAAAGGAAAAACTGAACAGAACTTTGTTATCACCTATCAAATTAGTAAGTATGCGATACAAAAATAATTCCCAGAATAGAAAATCAGAGAAGGTAAAGGAAAAACTAGTTTGTCAATACTCACACAATCCATTTAAAAAAAAAAGCATAGCAAAGATGAAAATTATTGGATACCAAAGTATCTTTTTTCATTCATTTATTTCAATCACAACGCTAGAAAACATACAGATATATGAATTTATCCAATGATAATTAGGAGGGATTGTTTATAGTTCTTCCCTTCACATTCATGAATGTGGAAAAAAGAACGTTACACAAGCTGCATCAATAGTTCCACAGTGAATCATGGTGCAGAGAAATACGATTTTCAAGTTTGGAAGTCCTAAATATTACATAAGCAAATTCCCAATTCAAAAACACAAACCAAAAGAACCTTTACCTATACTCAGTAAACATTAAAAACAGAATATTCACTAATGAAGACTTAAAAGCTAATTCTTCGTTACACCCACTTTAATGTGCATCTAGGATTCATATTTCAACATTAATACAAAAGATATTTCTGAATTTAACTATGGTCACTTAACTATGATAAACTCAAACAAAATATCACCAATTTCATTTCCAAAACAAAATAAATTTAGGACTGAAATCTGAGCAAAAAAACTAACAGAGACTTCCAAGGTTTTTAAAGATAATTGCCTAAACAATCACATTCCAATCCTAATTAACACCAATTTCACTCGTATTTTCAATTTGCAAGTTGTGGAACCCATAAACGCTGAAATCTAAGCCAAAAACTCTTTTTAAAGATAATTGCCTAAACAATCACATTCCAATCCTAATTAACACCAATTTCACTCGTATTTTCAATTTGCAAGTTGTTGAACCCATAAACGCTGAAATCTAAGCCAAAAACTCTTCATGCTTCAATCATAATAATCAATAATCACATTAACAGTAACGCATATTCAATCATAATTAATTACCCCAATTTATTCATCTTTCAAAACTCACACCCAAATTCCATATTCTCAAAACTTAACCATAATCTCGTTAACAAACAACTTATTCAATAACAATTAACACCTGTTTCATCAGGATTTCAATTTTCAACAACCCCATCATTTCACAAGCCATGTGGAACCCACAAATATGCTAAAATCAATCAAAACAATACAAAACAGCAATAATAATTCCATATTTCTGAAATTCTAAGGCTTAACCACAGTTACATTAAGAACAACATCAACATAGTTAAAGTGTGTTTATTTTCGTAGTTCAAGTGATTTTTAAAAAAATTAATTATTTTTAATTATTTTTTTATATTTTTAAATCATTTTACAATATTAATCTCAAAAATAAATTTTAAAAAATTTAAAAAATATATTATTTTAAAATATTTTCAAAAAAATAAATCCCAATCATTACCTTAATCATAACCAACACAAAATCATCCAAATTTTCCCCGTCATTTCACACTCCATGCGAGACCCCGTAAACACACTAAAGTGCAAGCAAATTCGCATCAAACAACAACATCAATAATAATAATAATAATAATACCTCTCTAAAATTCTAAAGTTTTAACCATAATTCACAAATACCTTAAGACTCTCAACGACACCAGGAACCACTTCATGCTCCAAACCCGCATACTCTCCCTCCGTATTCTCCCTAATAACAACAATATCAACATTCTCATGTCGCGTAGGCAATCCTTGCAGATTAAAACAATTCACAAGCGACGCATACAAATCCAACTCCTTCCTCAATTGCACATTCAATGAACTAACTCCTCCTCCCATAGGCGTCGCCAACCCTCCTTTCAAGCATACTTTGTTTTTCTTTATCGATTCTATCACTTCTGACGGTACTCTCATCATGTCCCCATGGATGTCGTATTTCTCGAAATACACTGGTGCATGCATTGCTTCCATGACCTGTTCGACAGCGTTGGTTACTAGAGGGCCGATTCCGTCGCCGGGGATCAAGGTTACGGGTCGCGGTGCACCGTCGCCGGGGCGTGGCATGTAGGTTACGGATCGGCGGAGGGTGGGGGTGGAGGAGGAGGTTAGCAGGTGTTTTAGGACAGGTATGGAGAGCCTAGCCATCGGGTCGGGTCGGGTCGGGAGAGGAGAGGAGAGGAGAGGTTGTTGGTTTTGATTGATTTATGAGGCGTGAGATGGCATGATTGTGGGAATCGAATTAAAGAGGAAGGAGGAAGACGGAGCTGTGAGTGACTTACTAATTGGAATTTTGTTTTTAATTATGGGTGTAAATTAAATTAAAGGTTGACTAGGATTTTTTATTTATTTTTTCTTATAAGAGTACTAAAGTAATTGGTTGAAAGGATCCTAAATCAAACTCGTGCATGAAATAATCAATTTAAACTCAATTTGGTCTAAAGAATATGTGAAGAGTAGGAAATTGATAAAGCTTATTAGTATTTTTAAACTCGTAATAATAATAATATGATCAAAGATATTTATTTTGTTGTAGTTAAGAAAACCTTAAATTGTTTTTTTTATTCTTCATGTATTAATTTAAAATAAAAAATTCACAAATATTTTATTTTTCTTTGAGTTTTCTTTATCTAGAAAAAAACTCTTTGTAAGTATATTATTTCACTTAAAAAATTAAAAAGTTTAATATATAGAATTGAGAAAATTCTATTTTGATTGATAAAAAAATGTTTGATTTTTTAAAAAAAAAAAGAGAGAGAAAGAGAGAAAAGAGTACATTTATTGTTGAATCATAATTATCATAATTATCTTATCTTTATATGTATATATGTATGTAAGTATGTACACATATTAAATGTCTTACTCGTGCGTTATCGTGAGTTTATGAACTAAATATATTTGATAGTATTATAATTATAAATTAGATTTAATTAAGAAATATAAACTTGCGATGAAGTTAATATTGCATGAGGATTAAAAAAAAATATACTAGTGAATAAAAAATTAAAAACCAAACAAAATTAATTATGTGAAAATAATGATATTGCAAAGACACTATAAGAGTAAGAACTTATATGATTGGAGGAGATTGATTTCATTAATTATATTTTAAAAGTTAAACAACACATGATATGTTATATTTATCCAAAAACAAAAAACATTAAAAAGATTATGACTTCACTAATTATCAACAAAACAATGCCTAAGTAATGGTAGAGTAATGGTAGAAAATAATATTCTTATGTAAAAGAGTTAAATGTTATTAGAGTAGTTTATGGGAGTAGGAAAACAACCTTTGAAATCATTTCATAAACAAAATGATTGTATGATCCTAATGATAAAGATCTCCTACAAATAAAAAAGCAACCAGCAGTATTAATGATTAAATTGAAAAGAAAAAAAAGGTTGCAAAAAGGAAAGGAAGGTAGAGATAATGTGCTGCTAAGTTGAAAAACAAAAAATAAAATTTAAAAGTACATCTAAGTGATTTGAAACTGATAAAAAACGATTGTGAAAAAAAAAGCTAGAAATCAAGGGTATATGGTTTTCATAACTAAACTTATGTGTAGTATTCATTCTAAAGAGATGTTAAATAGTTGTCTTATTTTTTATAATTTAATAGGCATGAATAGAATGAATTATCCATGAAACTCATAACCATGAAAAAATGATTTCTCATTGCCATTATATTTTAAAAAAATCATCTCCAAACAAAATTGTTTTCCCACCAAATGAAAGATGATTAGTATTCAAAAGTGCATTTTTATCATGGTTTTATATCACCATTTTGCACTTGAAGTATCAATAACTTCTTAACTAAAGTATGTTTTATAATAATCTATCTAATAATATAAGATACCTTTAATTTATGGCAAATATTTATTTTAAATACAGGCCTATCATATAAATAAAAGAATTGATTGATGACTTTAAGAACGTAAATTGTAAAGGATAAAGAGATGGCCAAACTTAGAAAAGAGATGTCGGTATAATCCAAACCGGAATATTGTTCGGTAATGGGGTCATATCTGGAGCTATAGATCTCAGATTTAGGTTTATTTTATATGGATGGAAATGTAAGATATAGGTCTATAACTTTCATATGGAGCTCAAGATCTAAAAAGGTCATTTTTAAGTCCAAATTATTGCAACAATAAAGAAGCCTGAATCTGTCCTCCTACCCGAGCACTGTTTAATATTTTGACCATATCTGGAGTTTTAGAAATTAAAATGAGCTGAATTGTTCATACAAGAAAGCTAAGATAATTTCTTACAACTTTCATGTTTTCAAGTGGCTTCAATTTTGACGTTATTAATGATGTTTTGAGCAGACAAGAGAAGATAAAGATTGTCACCAAGTCAAGAGTTGGTCACCTGCTCATTAATTAGTCATCAAATCAATAGTTTCCAATTTTGGCCTATAAAAGGAGGCATTTGTCACGCATTTAGACATCTTGGTATCCAAATCAAGATCATGCTTTTGTTTTCTCTCTTGTATTTTTTGTATTGTTTATGCTTTGTTTTCATTAATATCAAGTCTATGCTTTTCATTTCATTTTCTTTGCTTTGTTAACTCTTATCTTATTTATGTTCTTATTTTGTTTATCTATTTTTCTTTCTTTCATTATATCTAGCTAAGTTTATGATGTCAAGGTGAAAAGGTTACACTAATAGTGTAAGAATAAGTATAGTATAAACTTAATATGGACTTTAATGTTTCATACTAACATGTTTTATATTTGTTATCTTGTTCACTCTTTAATACTTTGCTTGTTAAATGATTAATCTTGATTTATGTTGTATAACACTTGGTACAACAAATGCTTTGCACTTTCATAGCCTATACTGTATGGTATAACCGACACTTGAGCTATGAAAAGAACTTGATTTGTTGTTAACATAAGTTATAATCATGAATGCTTGATGAAATTTACAAGTATTAGCATTAATTGAATAAGATGACTAATGTAATCATGTTAACAATCTATAATATGATTGGAACCTCCTTTGTGTGTGGATTCCAATTGAACAATAAGAGTTTATACTATACTTGTTTGACATACCATTAGTGAAACCTCTAACATTGACATTTGTTATTATCATTGTTTAATCCTTATATTAATTTTTCATCTTAAAGTTCTCATCAACTTTTGTTTTTCTTTTTTTCTTTATTATTGTTATCATTATTATTATTATTATTATTATTATTATTATTATTATTATTATTATAGTTGTTGTTATTGTTATTATTGTTATCATTGTTGTTTATAATTTGTACAATTAACCTTCATATGGTTCAACCCCGGTGTTGTCGAGTTATTTATTACTTCGGCACTCCTGCACTTGGAAAAAGACATCAATCTTTTTGTCATGTCAGTTTTTGGTGCCATTGTCGGGGAGGTAAGTTTTGTATAAATTATAATATTTATTTTATTTTCTCTTTTTACTTTTCTTGTATATAACTTTGTTTCTTTTCTCTTGTTTCTTCTTGTTTTGTTTTCTTTTTCCATTTATTTTATTCCTACATGTGCATGAGAGTGTCGTCACGTACATCAAGTGGTAGACTTTGTAGGGTAGCCTCATCATTTTCAGAAAATATGGCTAAAGAAGATAATTAATCACTTCATAATGAGAATAATAAAAATAACTGTGCTAGAACACTTAAAGACCACATGAATCCAAGAAGAACAAGTGTATCATTATACATAGTTTTTCCTCCCGATGCATCTCATTTTAATTTTAAACAAGAGATTATTTAACTTTTACCTTCTTTTCATGGTTTAGAATTGAAAAATCTATTCTTGCATTTAAGGAAATTTAAGGAGGTATGCAACACATATAATAATTTAAATTGTAGCATGAACACCATCAGATTAAAGCTTTTTCCTTTTTCATTAAAAGCTAAAGCTAAAACATGGCTACAAAATTTGAGACAAGGATCCATTCGTGCTTGGGATGAAATGCAACAATAGTTTTTAAAGAAGTTTTTCCCTTCTTATAGAATAAACTCTTTCAAAAGACAAATCACCACTTTCACTCAAAAACCAGGAGAAACATTTTACCAATGTTGGGATAGGTATCAAGACTTGCTTAGTACTTACCCTCATCATGGTTTTGAAACATGGAGATTGCTTTCACATTTTTATGAAGGGTTAACACCTAAAGATAGGTAAATGGTTGGATTGATGTACAATAGAACTTTTGAAGATAAAGACCCTGATGAAGCAATGGAGTACTTAGACTTGTTAGTTGAAAATGCTTAAAATTGGGACATCGTGGGTACTTATAAGGCACCGAGTAAAACTCAACCTCATACATCTAGTGGAGGTATGTACAACTTAGGAAAGATTATGACCTTCAAGCTAAATTTGCATCTTTAGCTAGAAAAGTCAAGGCACTAGAATTGAAAAGGAGTGGTCAATTAAAATTTGTTGAAAACATTGTGTGTCAAATATGTGAAACAAATGAACACTCAACCAACAACTGTCCAACCTTGCCTTCTTTTAAGGAATGTCTCCATGAACAAGCTCATGCTTTAAACAATTTTTAAAGGGCCAACCACAACCCATTCTCATAAAGATACAACCCTGGTTGGAGAAATCACCCAAATTTTAGTTGGAGGAGTGAGAACAACAATGCACAAACTTCACAACCACTGTTTCAAGCACACTATAATTTCCAAAATTCTCATAGATATGCACCTCCTTATGCTCCATCTTTTAGAAGAAATCTTGAGGAAACATTGCATGCATTCATTGAAAAGCAAAAGACAATCAATACTCGCTCAAAACATGATAGATTTTGAAGATACTTTTATAAAATTAATATCTGCTCTTAGTTTTCAAGAGAAAGGTAAGTTTCCATCTCAACCATATAAAATCCTAAGGGGCAATACAATGCAAATGTAAGTAATTCCAGAAGCTAACACATGGATCAAGTTAAATCAGTCACTACTCTTCGCAGTGGTAGAGTTATTGAAAAACCCTATCTTGAACCTTATGAGAAAGATGATGAGTCAATCTCTAGGGGTAAGGGTTGAATATGAAAATTGCAAAGAAAAGACTGATTCTCCGCCAGCACTTCTATTTCCTCAAGCCATGACCAAACAAAAGAAAGTCAATCACAGCTCTAAAATTTTTGAAACTTTCAAACAGGTAAGAATCAATATACCTTTGCTGGATGCTATTAAACAGATTCCTTCCTATACTAAATTTTTGAAAGATCTATACACTATGAAGAGGAAACTGAATGCGAAGAAGAAAGCATTTCTAGCCGAACAAGTAAGTGCTATTCTTCAGAACAATAATGCTTTAAAATATAAAGACCCTGGTTGTCCTACAATTTCTTGCTTTATTGGAGAGCATAAAATTGAAAGAGCCTTACTTGATCTTGGTGCTAGTGTGAATTTACTTCCATATTTAGTTTTTCAGAGTCTCAATCTAGGTGAGTTAAAACCAACTTCTATAACTCTTTTGCTTGCCGATAGATTTGTAAAAGTGCCTAAAGGAATAATTAAAGATGTGTTAGTACAAGTTGATAAATTCATTTATCCTGTGGATTTTATTATCTTGGACACAACTTGTTGAAGTCTGTAATTCATTTTTTGTTATTTTAGGACGTCCATTTCTTGCAACTTCTAATGTATTAATTAATTGTAGGAATGGACTAATGAAGCTATCATTTGGAAACATGACATTGGAAATGAATATTTTTAACATTTGCAAGCAACCTAGAGATGATAATGATTTATAGGAAGTGAACTTTACTGAAAAATTAATTCATGATCAATTTCCAACCACTTCCAGTAAAATTAAGATTGATGAATCTGATGATTTGCAAATGATTTATTTTCAGGAAGAATCAAGGACAAGTAATTGGAGGCCATAAATTGAGAAATTACCACCACGATCAATTAAATCCATACCTTCAAGTGTTCAACCACCCAAACCTAATTTGAAGTCATTGCCATCTAATCTTAAATACTCATTTTTGAGAGAAAATAAAACTTTTCCGGTAATAATGTCTTCCAAACTTAATGCACATCAAGAAGGTAAGTTATTACAAACTCTAAAAATGCACAAAAATGCATTAGGATGGACCATAGCTGATATAAAAGGAATTAGTCCTTTGATTTGTACACATAATTTATTTGGAGGAAAATGTTAAACCCTCTAGAGAAATGCAATGCAGGTTAAATCCTAATATGAAAGAAGTAGTGAAAAATAAAGTTATTAAGCTTCTAGATAATGAAATCATTTATCCTATTTCTGACAGCAAATGGGTAAGTCCTACCCAAGTTGTACCCAAGAAGTCTGGAGTCACTGTGATAACAAATGAGAACAATGAGTTAATTCCCACTAGAATTGTTACTGGTTGGCACATGTGCATTAACTATAGGAAACTTAATTCAATGACTAGAAAAGATCATTTTTCATTACCTTTCATGGATCAAATCCTTGAAAAAGTTGCAGGTCATGAATTTTATTGTTTCCTAGATGGCTATTCGGGTTACAATCAAATTAAAATTGCATTGGAAGATCAAAAGAAGACTACTTTCACATGTCCATTTAGTACTTTTGCATATTGAAGGATGCCTTTTGGATTATGTAATGCACTAGCCATATTTCAAAGATGCATGCTTAGTATATTTAGTGATATGGTTGAATATTTTCTTGAGATTTTCATGGATGATTTTTCTGTTTTTGGCGATTCATTTGATGATTGTTTGACTAACTTAGAAAAGGTTTGGGTCAGGTGTGAAGAGAAGAATCTTGTGCTGAATTGGGGCAAATGTCACTTTATGGTAACAAACGACATTATACTTAGTCATATTGTTTCATCAAAAGAAATTGAGGTTGACAAATCTAAAATCGAGTTAATTGCAAACTTGCCAACACCAAAATCTATTAAAGATGTTAGATCATTCTTAGGACATGCTGGTTTTTATAGAAGGTTCATCAAAGATTTTAGCGTAATATCTAAGCCCTTAAGTAACCTTCTAACAAAGGATAAAATTTTTGAATGGACTGAACATTGTGAAAAAGCTTTTGTTAAACTTAAAAACTTGCTTACTTGTGCTCCTGTCATTCAACCTCCTGATTGGTAAAAACTTGCTTACTTGTGCTCCTGTCATTCAACCTCCTGATTGGTCATTACCTTTTGAAATAATGTGTGATGCTAGTGATTATGCCGTAGGTACTGTTTTGGGACAAAGAAAAGATAAGAAACCTTATGTAATTTACTATGCAAGTAAAACTTTAAATATTGCTCAAATGAATTATACCACCACTGAAAAAGAATTACTTGCAGTAGTATTTGCATGTGAAAAATTCTGGTCTTATCTTATTGGCTCACCTGTTGTTGTTTTTAGTGATCATGCAGAATTGAAATATCTTTTTTCTAAGAAAGATTCTAAGGCTAGATTTGTGCGGTGGATTTTGTTACTTCAAGAATTTGATATCACAATCAAAGATAAGAAAGGCAGCAAAAATGTTGTCGCAGATCACTTGTCAAGATTGACAATAGATTCGAAAACTGACATCACACCAATCGATGACTACTTTCCTCATGAATCTTTACTTTCTGTCTCTACAATGCCTTGGTTTGCTAATATTATCAATTTTATTGTTTCAGGACAATTGCCAGCTCATTGGAGTACCCAAGATAAAAGAAAGTTCTTAAATGAAGTGAAGAACTTTTATTGGGATGACCCTTATTTATTTAAATATTGTCCTGATCAAATATTTTGAAGAAGCATTCTTGATAATGAGGTAAGTAGTGTCATTAAATTTTGTCATTCTGAGGCATGTAGGGCCCATTTCTCATTAAGAAAGACAACTCCAAAAATCTTACAAAGTAGATTTTATTGGCCCACCATATTTAAAGACTCACTTGTATTCTGCAAGTCTTGTAAAAATGATCAAAAGCTAGGATCAATTTTAAAACATCACATGATGCCTTTAAATCATATTCTTGTCATTAAGATCTTTGACTGTTGAGGTATAGATTTCATGGGTCCATTTCCTCCATCATTTGGTTCCTTGTATATATTAGTCGCAGTAGATTATGTTTCAAAATGGATAGAGGCAATTCCAAGTTGAAACAATGATCATAAAATAGTAATAATGTTTTTGAAAGAAAATATTTTGAGTCGATTTGGAGTCCCTCGAGCCATAATAAGTGATGGTAGAACATATTTCTGCAACAAGCCATTTGAGTCTTTAATGAAGAAATATGGATTCACACATAAAGTTGCCACCCCTTATCACCCTCAAATAAGTGGACAAGTAGAGCTTGCTAATAGGGAGATCACACATATTTTGGAGAAAATAGTGAACCCTAATAGAAAAGATTGGTCTTTAAGACTTAATGATGCACTTTGGGCTTATCGAAATACTTATAAAACATCATTAGGTATGTCACCTTATAGACTAATCTATGAAAAACCTTATCACTTACCTGTGGAACTTGAACATAAAGTTTATTGGGCTATTAAAGCTTTTAATTCAAATTTGGATGATGTTAATCAACTATGAAAATTACAAATAAATAAGCTTGAGGAAATAAGAAATGATACATATGAAAATTCAAGAATTCATAAAACAAGAATCAAAGAGTTTCATGACAAGAATATACTGAGGAAAACATTCAATGTTGGTCAAAAAGTCTTGCTTTATAATTCTTGATTGCATTTATTTCCTGAAAAATTGAGATCAAGATGGAGCAGTCCTTTTATTGTGAAACATGTGTATCCATATGGGGCCTACGACATCAAGAATCCAAAGAATGACAATGTTTTCAAGGTAAATGGACATCATCTGAAAGTTTACATTAATAATTTTTCAGTTGAATATGACTCTATTAAATTGGGTGATCTTGTATATAAAGATTGATTGTTTCTTTTTGAGTGATTTTTGCTAGTTTCTCTTACACTGGTCAAATGGCAAATAACGGTACTCGTGACTTAAGTCGGTTCTTTCAGTTTCCCACAATAACTGATATCTGTGTATACATTTGTGCAATTCTTTAAATCTCTCTTCTAATTCTCATTTGAAAATAGACACTAATCTTGTAAAATTGAAAACGTATTTTCCCGTTCTGCCTTAAAATGTGATTATAAAAATTTACCGTGCTAGATGTGTATACATTTGTGCAATTCTTTAATGAATCATGGAATTCCTGAAGATATTCGCTGGTTGATTGAAGCAAAGGTCTGATTATCAAGTGAGTCCTCTAATTCCTTCATTTCACACATGCCTAGAACAGGTAAAAGCACTTTTGCAAAGAAACGTCATGTAAAACGACTGGAAGTTTATCATCGATGTGCTAGATGGACTTGTAATACATAATATCGTTCTTTAGGAATGGTATCTATAAACCGTGAAGATAAAATACAATTCATTAAGGATGGCTTGAGTAAGGAGTCTTTAGATAACCTTCTATTGACTCTTGAGACGCATTCTAGTGGAGATGTGCATTGTGCAATTCATAATTTATGACCGCTATATCATAAAGAACATGATCGACTTAGTCTTGAGAATCTGACTAAAAAAGACCTTGTTTGCTAGTTTTTAAGAAAATTGGATGGGAAGCCTATCCCTGACCCATAGAGAACGTTTAAGCTGTTCTTGGACGTAAAACCAAGGGAAGATGTGAGCCACAATCATAACTACCTGTATATACACATGCTTTTTCAAAAGTAAATAAATAAATAATTAAAAAGAGAGAGTGTGTGTGTGAGAGACTCTAGCTAGCTTACATATAGGTGGTATGATTGCCTTTCTAATTTCTCATGTATAAAATCCTCTCTTCCTTCCTTTCATTTCTACTCAACCCATACATTCAATAAATACCGAAGTGTGTAGAAATGGTAAGTTTCTCAGGTCATCACATAAGAAATATTTGTGTTTTTGGTAGATCTAGTATTGGGAAAGAAAAGGAGTTTCTAGAGTCAGCAAATCATCCTGGTCAAGTGTTAGCTGAGAGAAAGATTCATTTAGTGTATGGGGAAGGCAGTCTTGGGTTAATGGAAGGTGTGTCAATAGCTATATTTTTAGGAGTTACTCAAGTTTTGGGGTCGTCCCCAAAGCTTTAGCACAAAGGGACATCATTGGAAAAACAATTGGAGAGAAACTTCAGGTCTCTATAATGTCAACTCGAATGAATGCAATGTTTAACAATGTTGTTGCCTTCATTGCTTTACTAGTTGGTCTAGGCACATTAGAAGAGATATTTCATATTTCCTTTTCGGCCCAACTGCACATTCACCATAAACCCATAGGTTTTTTAAATGTTAATGGTTATTATGATAAGTTGTTGTCTTTTCTTGATCAGGCTGTATAACAGGAATTTCTAACATCTTTTGCATGACAAATCATAATCTCTACTGCTACTGCTGAACAATTATTAACCAACAACAATCTTTCATTCCTGTAATTGATCATTCTATGAGTCGCATAAATTGGTCAACCAAGAAAAGCCGTAAAAAGATTAGATTGGATTTGAGCTTTCATTTGTGAATCTTTGTATCTTTTGGTTTTATTATTGTGTTTTGTTGTTACTTATATTTGTTTTAGTGTGTTTCAGGTTTATCAGTATTCGTTATTTCAAGTGATATCTTCTATACTCTATCTTTCTACCTTTAAACATTGAGGATAATATTTTGTTTTAGTTAGGGGGAAAGGGTAGTAGCTTAAAAAAATATGTTTTTTTATTTCATAAAGCATGTGCAAAATGGTTGTTACTATGATGACAAAGTAAGGAGAATCTTTTATGACTTTTGAGATGCATCTTAGTAATCATTCATAACAAGGTCTATCATAATACTTCTTGAAATATTTAGATTTACAAACTCTCGCATTTTTATCACTTAATTCTGTTCATATACTTATTTAACATGTATTCTTAAACCTTAATTTGCACACACACACTTTAACATATGATTGTGGGTTGCATATTGGATTATTACATTATTTATGTTCTTTTGTTAAAGGTAACAACTAAGGGAAATGGATAGTATATAATTAAAAAAAAGAAGAAAAAAATGATAATAATAAAAAGGTAGATAAGTTTGGTTTCCTAGCCTCCCTAACTTAAGCAATTAAGCTCGAAGGGGTGTTTTAACACCTAATACCCTAAAGTCAACTGACTTGGGAGCTATTGGCCCAACGCTTCTTACATGGGTTGAGGAGAAAAGCTTAAGGGAATCAAACATTGCACTATCTACATATCAGTATCTGCGACCCGAGTTACTAAGCTCATAGGGGTGTTTTAACACCTAATGCCCTAAGATCAAATGGTCTGGGAGTCATTAGCTGAAAGCTCGTTACATGGGTTAAAGATGCATGGTATTTTAAATTATATGTATATATATTAGAAAAAAGATAAAAATAATAACCTTAACCTAAGGAAGTTAACCTTAAATATTATAACAAAAATTTTGTTTTCTTCCAAGAAAAGCCCTATAATTATGTGTTGATACATTGAGCACAAAAAAAAGGTTTATGAATATCTTGTTAAGAAGTATTGAACAGGTATATAAATGTAACGAGAGTTTATTTATCTAGATAGAGTAATAGAAGTTAAATGATGAATACCTTGCTTTGTGGAATTTGGAAATTGTTTTTTTATTTTAATACTTTGATTACTATGGACTAGTAATAAGTTAGTTGGGGGGTGTAATTAGTACTCAAAAGTGCATTTTTATCATGGTTTTATATCATCATTTCGCACTTAAAGTATTAATAACTCCTTAACTAAAATATGTTTTATAATAATCTATCTAATAATATAAGATACCTTTAATTTATGGCAAATGTTCATTTTAAATGCAAGCCTATCATATAAATAAAAGGATTGATTGATGACTTTAAGAACTTAAATTGCAAAGGATAAAGAGATGGCCAAACTTAGAAAAGAGAGGTCGGTGCAATCTAAACCGGAACACTATTAGATAATTAGCTCATATCTGGAGCTATAGATCTCAGATTTAGGTCTACTATATATGGATGGAAAGGTAAGATATAAGCCTACAACTTTCATATGGAGCCCAAGATCTAAAAAGGCCATTTTCAAGTCCAAATTGTTGCAACAATAAAGAAGCTCGAATCTATCCTCCAGCCCGAGCACTGTTTAGTATTTTAGCCATATCTGGAGTTCTAAATGTCAAAATGAGCTGAATGTTTTACACAAGAAAGCCGAGACAATTTTCTACAACTTTTATGTTTTCAAGTGGCTCTAATTTTGACGTTATCAATGACATTTTAGGCAAATAAGAGAAGATAATGATTGTCACCAAGTAAAGAGTTGGTCACCCACTCATCAATTAGTCATCAAATCAATAGTTCCCAATTTTGGCCTATAAAAGGAGGCATTTGCCATGTATTTAGATATCTTGGTATCCAAATCAAGATCATGTTTTTGTTATCTCTCTTGTATTTTTTATATTGTTTATGCTTTGCTTTCATTAATATCAAGTCTATGCTTTTCATTTCCTTTCCTTTGCTTTGTTAATTCTTATCTTATTTATGTTTTTATTTTGTTTATCTATTTTTCTTTCTTTCATTATATCTAGCTAAGTTTATTATGTCAAGGTGAAAAGGTTACACTAATGGTGTAAGAATAAGTATAGTATAAACTTAATATGGACTTTAATGTTTCATACTAACATGTTTTATATTTGTTATCTTGTTCACTCTTTAATACTTTGCTTGTTAAATGACTAATCTTGATTTATGTTGTATAACACTTGGTACAATAAATGCTTGGCACTTTCATAGCCTATACTGTATGGTATAACCGACACTTGAGCTATGAAAAGAACTTGATTTGTTGTTAACATAAGTTATAATCATGAATGCTTGATGAAATTTACAAGTATTAACATTAATTGAATAAGATGACTAATGTAATCATGTTAACAATCTATAATATGATTGGAACCTCCTTTGTGTGTGGATTCTAATTGAACAATAAGAGTTTATATTATACTTGTTTGACATACCATTAGTGGAACCTCTAACCTTGACATTTGTTATTATCACTATTTAATCCTTACGTTAATTTTTCATCTCAAAATTCTCATCAACTTTTTTTTTCTTTTTTTCTTTATTATTGTTGTTATTATTATTATTATAGTTGTTGTTATTGTTATTATTGTTGTTGTTATTATCATTGTTGTTTATAATTTGTACAATTAACCTCCCTGTGGTTCGACCCCGGTCTTGCTAGGTTATTTATTACTTGAACACTCCTGCACTTGGGAGAAGACATCAATGTTTTTGTTATGTCAAAAGACCTCTATAACAATTGTCACATCCTAAGAGGACATCACATATTGAATGGTCAAGAGCTTCAAAACAACATTTATTATTTATTAATACTTCATCACAAATAATAAGATAATTTATTTGAAGGAGGCTAGATAGATGTGTGTTTTTCTTGATAAGACATGTTGATGATTTATCAATAGTAAGTGGGATTTTGAATCTTAAATTGATTATATGACCACCTTGTAGTAAAAAAAGACATAATACCAAATAAGCCATAACAAAGACAACTAACTCGTCAAATCTGATGCAATTGATGATGTTTATGGTATATAAAAGTTCTGTTGATTCCTTCGTGCCATGGATAAAGATTAAATTCTGTTTCTTTTGAAGGATGAATTCAACAACTGAATCGTATATAATTTTTTGTCCATTATTGAGAAAGGGAAAATTCAATGAATGTTGACTATTAAGGTTAAATAGATCATAACTAAGTTCTTCTTTTAAAAGCTTGTTCCTAATCTCAGTTAAGAATTGTTTATAGGCAGTGGCAATATATGATCTTAAAGTATGATTGCAGTAGCGTTGAAAATCTGTTCAAGCTCATATAGAACATAGTTTTCTAAGTTGATTGCTTGACCGCTTTTTATGATCGGCTTGTTTTAACTCGCAAGTGCACGAGTGTGCGATGTAGCAATTAACTCGGTAAGATCGAGGTCATATCCACAGAGAGCTAGATCTGGAAATTAAGCTAGGAAAAAAAAAAAAACTCAAGAGAAATTAAATTAACAATAACTTGGTTGAAAATAATTGATGGATTTGTTTTCAAAGATGAAAAGGTGTAAATAGATTTTAGAAGACAAGAAAAAGTAAGACTTGGTCCAAATCAATTTTAATGGTGATGTATTGGTGATTTCTTCAACATATATAAGATAACTCAACCTAATATCAACGATGGTGATATTAGATCGGAAGATATTACAATGAAGTTTAGAAAAATGAAAATTGATTATTGCTTAAGAATGAACAAGTACTTTCATATTAAGTAAGACATTGAATCAAGCAATTTCTATACCAAAACTAAAGTTTGTGCTTAAAAATTCAAGATTATAACATTACCTATATGATTTCTAAAATTTCTTTGCAATAATAAACCATTCATAAAGAAAATAAGAAGATAAACATTAAGATTCATTCATATCCTAAAGAACTCACCTCAATCACCATCATCCTTGATTCGAATCAAAGAAAGAGATTAGCCAATCATGATTTTATATAAGAACACTTCAATAAACATGAAATAACTTGAATCAAACTGAAATAATAAGTTTTACAAACTAAAGAACCGAAATCTATGAAGAAGAACACAACACAATTTCAGAAAAAACTCGAATACAAATCTGACTTTAACTTTGGACAGCAATTTGACCCTTTTCCAAGCCTCCCCTCAAGATGTCTATTAAAGACATATTTATAGGCAATTTTGTCACCTTTCCAGATCATTAAAAGACAGCTCATTTGGACATCTGAGTCAAAAGTTATGGACAAAACACCGAAAGGTGTTCTGAAACATCAAATCAGGACAGCTTTGTAACCACTTTGGTGCACGTTTTTCTTCCTCATTTATGAGCTATCTCTTTCTTCTTTTTGACCCAAAATAATGTAAAAATATCCCCTCCAGCTTTCCATCCATGTGCTTGCCTTCTTAGATCAATGAATTACCCAAAATAAATCAATTGTTGTTGTGTGGACATGTAAGATCATGGATTGTTTTTGGGCTGATTTGAAGGTTGATTTAGAGCTGATTTGGAGGTTGATTTAGGGCTGATTTGGAGGTTGATTTAGGGCTGATTTGGGGCTGAGTTTAAGCATCAAATAAGTATACAAAATATACCTATTATTTGGGCTAAGATTGACATTGAAACCTTAAATGTTTAATGGTTGAAGTTTGCACACAACATAAGGCAAGTTTGGGCTTGAAATAGATCATATGATATTCTTTTCTAGAATTGGAATATAATTGATTTTTGGGACAAATTTGGAGAACTTATTTGAACCAAGATTTGCTTCAATCTTCAACTAAATGTCTCTTCAATTCTTTGTTCTGAATTCCAATGTTGAATTTCCTGAATTAATTCATTTAAGCTCCAAAAACCTATTGAAACATTAAAATAAACTTCATTACTAAAAAGCACATCAATTATTATAAAAAGACCAAATAAAAACAATAAATACATATGTAAAATAAGAGACTTAATGATACTTTTGATGCATAATCATTGATCATCAAATAAAATTAGATTTGGCATTTTAAAAGATGTCCTCAACCTATAAAGGATGTCATCATTCATTGAATGCCAAAATTGATTAAATAAAATTAAAGGATCAACAACCTCATAAAATTAAATAACATTGACAAAAAGTTGTCTAAGTTATAGAGATGTCATAGTTGCGATGACTTCATAAAAATGTCTTAGACCATTCTTTATCATTGCCTAAAGCCCATATGCTTTACAAGCAAGCTAAAATGTTGTGTAAACAATCTCATCAACTTTTCTTAAATCAACAAACCATGTTAACCCTTTAATATGGTTTAAAAGCAATCTTAAGAAATAAAGATCCCTGACAGCAAGATGCAAATATGTTATAATCCAAGGTTAGACCCCCTCTTGATGTCATAACCCATTCTTTTTTTGTTTGCATCCCATATATACTTGCTTGGAAATTTTCAATAGCAAATTTCTTATGCATTAATATGTTTTTTGTTTCACTCGAACCATTCAGTAAGCATTGTTATGTTAATACTTGGCCTTCTAAAAATAGAATGAAGAGACTCTAAGAACACAATATTTTATTGAAAAGGTAAATAAACATGAAGTCTTTCAACTAAAGGGTTTCTTGAATGGATATGAAATTTGAAAAGACGTCAAAAGGCCTCATAAAGGAAGATAAAACAACAATTATGATACACCTGTATTTCATCATTCATTTCATTTTAGAGCACCATACAACATCTATCAGGCCTTTTGTTGACATATTTGAACAAATATTTAATGAGATTGATCGGCAGCATATCTCAATATATGTATTTGCATTGTAACACATCAAAAGCTTTTTATTATACAAAACAATATAGTCATTGCCAGACATAATTCCATCATTGAGAACAAAATTATCATGACATTCATGTCGTTTGTAATAAACAAACCTATTCTCACAAAAAATAGTTGAGTTCTTGAATTTTTTTGGAAATGACTATGCGCATCTACCATCTAGCATGCATTATGCATTCGAATTCACAACGTCACATAGAACATGTATCATGAATGTAGAGAAATTTCATGACATAAAGGATCAATATTCATATCTGGCATTTCAGTTAAAACAATCGAGTCAACATCATCGACAATTCGACATTTGAATATAAAGGCAAACCAAACCAAAATATATATATATATATGGAAGATATTTTTTTAAACTCAATTGCACATACATCTATCGAGGTGCAAAATAAAACCAAATAAAAATGAATAAAAAAATAGATGATGAGAAAGAAAAAGAAATGGTTAAGATCCTATTAATAACAATTGTCCTGCCAAAAAAGACACTAGATTTGATGAATTTCAACATATCTAGAACCTTTGCTCTAAAAAAACATAGGATTATATCAGACTTGTCTTCATGTTTATAAACTTTACCTTTCTTAAACTCTTTTTTGATTTTAGGCCAATTTGTATTACATGTGAATGTGATGAAAAGATCTAGATTTTCATATGCCCTGCAAATAGCCATTACATCTTGGTAATTTTTTATCATGTATCGTGAGCTATCACTTAAAGAAGAAAGTGAGAATAATTTTAGCTCACTTAAAGAAGAAAGGGAGAATAATTTTTCTAGTTATTGACCCTTGAGCATCCCTTCTAAGAACAATTTTATTAATATCTTTATAGAGCTTAATTCGAAGATCATTTTGGTTCATTCTAATGTAATCAAGCCTGTTTTTCTTAAAATTGGAAAATGTGTCAACTAAAAACTATTGGTAAAGACAATTATCTTTTGTAATAGTGTATTCACCATATTCCTTTTCATCAATACGATAAGCATAAAAAACTCTTATTGGCACATTTTGATGCCTTCTAAAAATTTGATCATCATCGCTGGCAAAATTGATGTTAGTCCAATAACTATATTCACCAAATGAAAAAAAAAGAAAAAAGAAAAAAAGGATATTGCAAGGCCATAAATTTTGGATGCAATTTAGAGATTTTGTATGAAGTCCCTAACTAACTTTTCATAATGATATTTCATTCTAAATAATAATCACCAATATCTCCAACAATCAAGCATCCAATATCATCCAAAAGTGGATTATTATACTGCTTTGAGTTATGAGTTCTTTGACCAAGTGATTAATACTTAAAAGTATATTTTTATTAAGGTTTTATATCATTATTTTATATTTTAAGTATCAATAACTCCTTAATTAAAACATGTTTTATAATAACATATCTAATAATATAAGATACCTTTAATTTATAGTAAATGTTTATTTTAAATGTAGGTCTATCACATAAATAAAAGAATTGATTGATGACTTTAAGAACAAAAATTGAAAGAACAAAAAGATGACCAAATTTAGAAAAGAAATAGCGGTGCAATCCAAACCGAAACACTGTTCGGTAATTGGATCATATTTGGAATTGTAGATCTCGAATTTAAGTTTACTTTATACAGATGGAAAGATAAAACATAGGCCTACAACTTTCATGGAGCCCAAGATTTAAAAAGTCATTTTTAAGTCCAAATTGTAGCAACAACAAAGAAGTCTGAATCTGTTCTATAGCTCGTGCACTATTTAGTGTTTGGCCCATATCTAGAGTTCTAGAAGTCCAAATGACCTCCATTTTTTTGTTTTAAAAGTTGAGATAATTTTCCTACAACTTTCATGTTTTTAACCGGTTCCAATTTTAAAGTTATCAATGATATTTTAGGCAGACAAGAGAAGATAAAGATTGTCACCAAGTCAAGAGTTGGTCACCCACTCATCAATTAGTTATTAAATTAATAATTTTTAATTTTAGCCTATAAAAGGAGGCATTTGCCATGCATTTAGACATCTTGGTCACCAGATCAAGATCATGCTTTTGCTTTCTCTCTTTGTATTTTTTGTAATGTTTATGTTTTGCTTTCATTAATATCAAGTTTATACCTTTCATTTCCTATCCTTTAGTTGGTCAACTTTTATCTTATTTATGTTCTTATTTTGGTTATTTATTTTTCTTTCTTTCATTATGTTTAGTTAAGTTTATTATGTCAAGGTGAAAAGGTTACACTAATGGTGTAAGAATAAATATAATGTAAACTCAATATGGAGTTTAATGTTTGATATTAACATGTTTTATATTTGTTATCTTGTTTACTCTTTAATACTTTAATTGTTAAATGACTAATCTAAATTTATGTTGTATAACACTTGGTAAAACAAATGCTTGACACTTTCATAGTCTATATTGTATGGTATAATTGACACTTGAGCTATGAAAAGAACTTGATTTGTTGTTAACATAAGTTATAAGCATAGATGCCTGACAATATTTACAAATATTAGCATTATTCGAATAAGATAACTAATGTAATCATGTTAACAATTTATAATTAGATTGGAACCTCCTCTATGTGTGGTTTTCATTTGAGTAATAAGAGTTTATACCATACTTGTTTGACATACCATTAGTAAATCCTTTAACCTTGATATTTATTCTTATCATTGTTTATCCTTACGTTAATCTTCTATATCAAAATTCTCATCAACTACTTCTTCTTCTACTATTATTATTATTATCATTTGAAAACTTACTTTGATAATTTTCCTTGTGAAAATGAATCCATTGGTTTAAATGATCTTATAGATAAAGGTTTATTATTTTATTTTTCTCAAAAAACTTTTTTGTGTTTTTTATGACTCTTGGTTTGCTAGTCTCTCTCACCCTGGTTAAATAGCGGATAACGATACTCCGTGACTCTTAAGTCAATTCTTTTAGTTTCCCATGATAACTGATATTCGTGTATATATTTGTTCAATTCCTTATTCCTTCTCTTCTCTTTGCATCTCTTTTCCACTTCTCATTTAAAAAAATAGACACCACTCTTGAAAATTTTAAAAAGTATTTTCCCGCTTTGCCTCAAAATATGATTATATAAATTTACCGAACTAGGTGTGCAAGATTAAGGTTGTTAATGAATCATGGAATTCCTGAAGAGATTCATTAGTTAATTGAAGAAAAGGTTCGATTAGCAAGTGAGCTTCTAATTCTTTCATTTCACACATGTCTTGAACAAGTAAAAGCATTTTTGCAAAAAAACATCATGTAAAACGACTGAAAGTCTGCCATCGATATGCCAAATGAACTTGTAATGCATAATGTTGTTCTTTAGAAATGGTATCTGTAAACCATAAAAATAAAATATTATTCATTAAAGTTGGTCTAAGTAAGGGGTCTTTAGATAAGCTTCTATTAACTTTTGAGATGCATCCTATTAGAGATTTACATCATGCAATTCATGATTTATAGTCACTATTATATAAAGAACATGCTCAACATAGTCTTGGGAATCTAACTAAAAAAGATCCTCTTCGCCGGTTTTTAAGAAAACTGGATAGGAAGCCTATCCTCGACCAATAAAGGGTGTTTAAGCCGTTCTTAGATGTAAAATCAAGGGAAGATGTGAGCCATAATCACAACTACGATTTGAGTCTTAGTTTGTAAAAAAAAAATTGTTTTATTAATAGCATAATATTTATATTTTATCTTAGATGTAAAATCAAGGGAAGATGTGAGCCATAATCACAACTACGATTTGAGTCTTAGTTTGTAAAAAAAAAATTGTTTTATTAATAGCATAATATTTATATTTTATTATTTCTTATATTTGTTTAAGTGTGTTTCAAGTTTATCAGTATTCGTTATTTCAGGTGATGTCTTCTATACTCTATCTTTCTACCTTAGAACATCAAGGACAATGTCTGATTTTAATTAGGGGGAGAGGGTAATAGTTGATAAAAAAATTAACTAGATATGTTTTCCATTTCATAAAGCATGTGCAAAATTATTGTTACTAGGATGACACAATAAATAAGCTATTTTGTTAAAGTGACTCTTGAGACGCATCTTAATAACCATTCTTAACAAGGTCTATTATAATACTTCTTGAAATATTCAGATTTACAAACTCTCGTATTATTATCACTTAATTTTGCTCATATAATCATTTAACATGTATTCTTAAACCTTAATTTTCACATACACACTTTAACTTATGATTGTGGGTTACGCATTGGATTATTACATTATTTATGTTATTTTGTTAAAGTTAACAACTAAGGGAAAGGGAAAATATAAAAAAAAATAATGATAATAAAAATGTATATAAGTTTGGTTTTGTAGCCTTCCTAACCTAAACAATTAAGCCTGAAGGGGTGTTTTAATACTTAATACCCTAAAGTCAACTAACTTGGGAGCTATTGGCCCAACACTTGTTGCATGGGTTGAGGAGAAAAACTTAAAGAAATCAAACATTGCATTAAATACATATCAGTATCGACAACCCGAGTTACTAAGCCCACAAGGGTGTCTCAACACCTAATGCCCTAAGATCAACTAGTTTGGGAGTCATTAGTCAAAAGCTTGTTACATGGGTTAAAAATGCATTGTGTTTTAAGTTACATATATATATATATTAAAAAAAAAGAAAAAAAATCATAACCCAAGAAAATTAAACTTAAACATTAAAACAAGAATTTTGTTTTCTTTCAAGTAAAGCCTCATAACTATGTGTTGATATATTGAGCATAAAAGAAAGGTTTACTAATATCTTGTTTAAAAGGTATTGAGTAGATATATAAATTTAATGAGAGTTTATTTATTTGGATAGATTGATGGAAGTTGAATGATGAATACTTTGTTTTGTGTAATTTACAAATTATTTTTCTATTTTAACGCTTTGATTACTTGGGACTAGTAATAAGCTGGCTGAAAAGCATGTGATTAGTACTTAAAAATGCATTTTTATCAAGGTTTATATCATCATTTTGCACTTAACGTATCAATAACTCCTTAACTAAAACATGTTTTATAATAACATATCTAATAAAATAAGATATATTTAATTTATGGTAAATGTTCATTTTAAATGCAAGTCTATCATATAAATAAAAGGATTGATTGATGACTTTAATAACTAAAATTGATAGAACAAAGAGATGCCAAACTTAGAAAAGAGATATTGGTGTTGTCCAAACCAGAACACTGTTAGGTAATTCAATCATATCTGAAGTTGTAGATCTTGGATTTAAGTCTACTTTATATGGATGAAAAGGTAAGACATACGCCTACAACTTTCATATAGAGCCCAAGATTTAAAAAGATTATTTTCAAGTCCAAATTATAGCAACAACAAAAAAGTCTAAATCTGTCTTATAGCTCGTGCATTGTTTAGTGTTTGGCCCATATCTGAAGTTATAAAAGTTCAAATGACCTCCATTTTTTTCCTAGAAAGCTAAGATAATTTTCTACAACTTTTATATTTTAAGTTATTCCAATTTTGATGTTATTAATAATGTTTTAGGTAGACAAGAGAAGATAAGGATTGTTATCAGGTCAAGAGTTGGTCACCCACTCATTAGTTAGTCATCAAATCTATAGTTTCTAATTTTGGCCTGTAAAAGAAGGTATTTACCATGCATTTAGGCATGTTGGTGTCCAGTTCAAGATCATGCTCTTGTTTTCTTTCTTTGTATTTTTTGTAATGTTTATGTTTTGCTATCATTAATATCAAGTTTATGCATTTTATTTCCTTTTCTTTGCTTAATTAACTTTTATCTTATTTATGTTCTTATTTTATTTATTTTTCTTTTATTATGTTTAGGTAAGTTTATTATGTCAAGGTGAAAAGGTTACACTAATGGTGTAAGAATAAGTATGGTATAAACTTAATATAGATATTAATGTTTAATACTAACATGTTTTATATTTGTTATCTTGTTCACTCTTTAATACTTCGCTTGTTAAATGACTAATCTAAATTTATGTTGTATAACATTTGGTACAATAGATACTTGGCACTTTCATAGCCGGTATGATATAACCGATACCTAAGCTATGAAAGGAACTTGATTTGTTATTAACATAAGTTATAAGCATAGATGCCTGACAATATTTACAAGTATTATCATTATTCAAATAAGATAATTAATGTAATCATGTTAACAATTTATAATTTGATTAAAACCTCTTCTGTGTGTGGTTTACATTTGAGTAATAAGAGTTTATACTATACTTGTTTAACATACCATTAATGGATTGACTGATACTTAAAAATATATTTTTATCAAGGTTTTATATCATCATTTTGCATTTGAAGTATTAATAACTCCTTAACTAAAACATGTTTTATAATAATATATCTAATAATATAAGATACCTTTAATTTATAGTAAATGTTCATTTTAAATGCAAGCCTATCACATAAATAAAAGAATTGATTGATGAATTTAAAAACTGAAATTGAAAGGATAAAGAGATGGCCAAACTTAGAAAAGAGATGTCGGTGCAATGCAAACCGGAACACTGTTCAGTAATTGGGTCATATTTGGAGCTATAGATCTCAAATTTAGGTCTACTTTATATGGATAGAAAGGCAAGACATAGGCCTACAACTTTCATATGGAGCCCAAGATCTAAAAGAGTCATTTTCAAGTCCAAATTATTGCAACAACAAAGAAGCCCGAATCTATCCTCCAACCCAAGCACTGTTCAGTATTTTAGCCATATCTGGAGTTCTAGAAGTTGAAATGAGATGAATTTGTTACATAAGAAAGTTGATATAATTTCCTATAACATGTTTTCAAGTGGCTCTAATTTTGACGTTATCAATGATGTTTTAGGCAGAAAAGAGAAGATAAAGATTGTCACCAAGTCAAGAGTTGGTCACCCACTCATTAATTAGTCATCAAATCAATAGTTTTCAATTTTGGCCTATAAAAGGAGGCATTTGCCATGCATTTAGGTATCTTAGTGTCCAGATCAAGATCATGCTCTTGTTTTCTCTCTTTGTATTTTTTGTATTGCTTATGCTTTACTTTCATTAATATCAAGTTTATGCCTTTTATTTCCTTTCCTTTGCTTTGTTAAGTCTTATCTTATTTATGTTCTTATTTTGTTTATCTATTTTTCTTTCTTTCATTATGTCTAGCTAAGTTTATTATGTCAAGGTGAAAAGGTTACACTAATGCTGTAAGAATAAGTATGGTATAAACTTAATATGGACTTTAATGTTTCATACTAACATGTTTTATATTTGTTATCTTATTCACTCTTTAATACTTTGCTTGTTAAATGACTAATCTTGATTTATATTATATAATAATTGGTACAACAAATGCTTGACACTTTCATAGCCTATAGTATATGGTATAACCGACACTTGAGGTATGAAAGGAACTTGATTTGTTATTAACATAAGTTATAATCATGAATGCTTGATGAAATTTACAAGTATTAACATTAATTGAATAAGATGACTAATGTAATCATGTTAACAATCTATAATCTGATTGGAACCTCCTTTGTGTGTGGTTTTCAATAGAATAATAAGAGTTTATATTATACTTGTTTGACATACCATTAGTGGAACCTCTAACGTTGACATTTGTTATTATCATTGCTTAATCCTTACGTTAATTTTTCATCTCAAAGTTCTCATCAACTTTTCTTCTTCTTCTTCTTTACTATTATTATTATTATTATTATTATTGCTACTATTATTATTATTCTTGTTATTGTTAATATTGTTGTTGTCTATAATTGTTGTTTATAATATGTACAATTAACCTCCCTGTGGTTCTACTCCGGTCTTGCCGGGTTATTTATTACTTTGACACTCCTGCACTTGGAAGAAGACATTAATTTTTTAGTCGTGTCATGGATCCTCTAACCTTGACATTTATTGTTATCATTGTTTATCCTTACGTTAATCTTCCATCTTAAAGTTTTTATTATTTTTTTCTTCTTCTTCTTTTATTATTATTACTATTATTACTACTACTATTACTATTATTGTTGTTGTTATTGTTATTATTACTATTGTTGTTGTTGTATTATTGTTATCTATAATTTATACAATTAACCACCCTATAGTTTAACCCTAGTCTTACCGGATTATTTATTATTTCGACACTCCTGCACTTAAAAGAAAACATCAGTCTTTTAGTTGTGTCACCAAGCAACCGTAGTTTGTATTCAGGGTTGTCAGACCCTGACAACCTTTATAAAGCGTGATGAAATAAGCCAACTAAACAATTAGTTGAATTTTAGCATGTCAATAAGATCCTTGATAAGTAATTCTTTTAAAGCTAAAGCAAAGCAAAAATCACACACACACACACACACATTTGCTAACCTTATGACAAATTTTTTTAAAAAATACAATACATGAAAAAGCGTGTTTCCATTTAGAATATGAAAAATATACAACAAAAAAATATATCTTCTTTTATTGTTAGAAAATCTCTCAAGTTTCCTTATCATCATTATGATCTAATACAACTTTGCATGTTAAGTGAACAATAACAACCAATTTGAATTGAAAAAAAAAAGGCAGAGCTCAATGGTTCACTATCTGATCATTAGTGGCAACAAACTAAACCTGTAATTATTTTTATGCAACTGATTAATACTTAAAAGTGTATTTTTATCAAGGCTTTATATCATTATTTTGCACTTGAAATATCAATAACTCTTTAACTAGAGCATATTTTACAATAACAAGTTTGATAATATAAGATATTTTTAATTTATGGTAAATGCTTATTTTAAATACAGGTATTCTCACAATTCAAATGATTGATTATTGTGATTAACTATTGGAAGTGAAAGGACAAAGAAAAGGTTAAGCTTACGAAGGAGATGTTGATTCACTTCAAATTCAAACACTGTTCAATCATCGGATCATATCTAGAGCTATAGATCTTGGATTTCATATTAATTTATATGGCTGGAAAGATAAAAAATAGGCCTACAACTTTCATGGGTATGGAAAGACCCAAATTTACCATTTTCAAATTCAAAGTTTGGCCACAAAAGAGAAGTTCAAATATGTCTTGCAATCCAGCCTAAACACTATTCAATGTTTTACCCATAACTAGAATTCTAGAAGTCTAAATGATCTTAAATTTGATGGGTGGAAGAAAAAGACAATTTCCAATAACTTTCATGAAGAGGACCAGTTCGAATTTGGATGATAGAAATGAGATTTCATCTAGACAAGAGCATAATGGTTATCCACCACTTTCACCAGTAGCACTATTTAGTATTTTAGACATATCTCGAGTTATAGTGCTGTAAATGATTTGCAATTTAGTGGGTGAAAGGAAAAGACAATTTCCAATAACTTTTATGAAGAATATTTTATCAAATTCTGATTGCATCAATGTGTCAATTTAGCCATCCAAAATGCTTGAGTGATGTTATCCACCAAGTCCACTAATCAATAGTTGGCCACTGCATCAATTATCAATTATCACATGAATAGTTCTAAATTTTAGCTTATAAAAGGAGGCATTTACCATTTATTTGGGTATTTTGTTTTCTATATTAAGATCATGTTCTTGCTCTTTCTTTTTATATTTTTATAATGTTTAAATTTTGCTTTCATTAATCTCTTATGCATGTTTTTCATTTCCTTTACTATATTTAGTTAACTTATATCATGTTTATGTTCTTATATTGTTTCTTTAAGTTTTTTTCCTTCATAATGTCTAGCTAAGTTAATTATATCAAGGTGCAAAGGTTTCACTAATAGTGTTAGTATAAGTAAATATAAACTCAATATGGACTTTAATGTTTATATCCTAAACAACTTGCTATTAACATGTCTTATCATTTTTATCTTATTAATTCTTAATACATTACTTGTTAAATGGTTAATCTAGATTTATATTGTATACACTTGGTACATCAAATACTTGATCTTTCATAGTATTCAACCGACATCGTTATTATGAGAGAAACTTGATTTATTGTCAATATAAGTAGCATCATGAATACTTGATGAAATTTATAAGTATAGTGTATGTAAATAAGATGATTTATATGGTCATGTTGATAATTAATAAAGAGTTTATACCTTACTTATCTCTAATACTATTAGTGTATCCTCTAATCTTGACATTTGTTTTTATCATTGTATAATCTTCACATTAATTTTACATCTCAAAGTCCTCTTTAACTCATCTTCATCACCACCATCATTGTTATTGTTATGTTATTGTTGTTGTTATTATTATTATTTATAATTTATATAGTTAACTTCCTTGTGATTCGACCCCGGTCTTGCTAGATTATTTATTACTTTGACACTCTTGCACTTGGAATAAGACATCAATTATTTAATCGTGTCAGCAACCATATCACAAACAACATGAAAATCAATTTCAACATGTTTCATGTATGTATGAAAAGTTAGATTAATCGTGAGATAAGTTACTCTAAGATTATTACACCATAAGATAAGAAAATAAGAGGAAGGATAACTAATTTTAGATAAAAAGAAAAAGAAAAAACGAGGAGAGTCATTATAACTCAACATTAGTATTAGCAACAATCTTATATTCATCTTCTATAAAAGATTAACAATTGTTTTTTTCTTACTAGACTTGTAAGAGATAAGATTGTGACCAAGATAAATAGCATAGACACTCGTAGACTTACAATAATTGACATTACTAGTCTAATTAGAATCACTAAAATCATATAATTGAAGATCATAAGAGGTGATAAAAGATAAGTCAAAGTGAGATATATCATGAACATAACATCATACATGTTTAATCATAAGCCAATTGTCTTTAGAAAGAGCATGGATTAACTAACATACCTTATTAATAGAAAAGAAAATATATCTAGCCATTCAAAGTAAGATATTAAAAAGCTCTAATCACCTTACAATATGAAGTAGGGTTAGTATATGTAGAGCCATCATTAAAAGTGATAAAAAGATGAGAACCAATTACTATTAATGTTGAAAGTGGTTGAAATTAAGATATGATAGCCTTATGTATAATGTTAGAGACATAATGATATAGGGAGAAAAATATCTTATAAGAAGTATATATACCTTAATACTAAAAAAATAATTCAGATAACCCAAGTGTTGCATAACTAATCATGTGCCAAGACAAGCAATCAATTTAGTCACAGAAGAAAGTTCTCTAGATGTCATAAAAATATCATTAACATATATCACAATATAAATATAAATAGTTAATGATCTATATATAAAAAGAGAACTATCAATTTGATACCCACAAGACCTAACAACAATTAGTGAAGTCACTTAAACCAGGTAAGTGATGCCTATTTAAGTCTATACAAAGACCTTTCAACTTTGTATATACGAGAAATAAGATAAAGATTAACAAATTTTAAAGGCTGATGTATGTAACATTAATATTATGAAAACCATTATGAACATCTAGTTGATGACAAGACCAACCCTTAAAAGGAACAATAACCAAAACTATTAGAATTGTAGCTGGCTTGATAATTGGACTAGAGATCTTATACCCACAAGTTGATAATACCTCTTGGCTACTAGCTAAGCTTTATAACATTTAATAGATCCATCAACTTTCATTTAATTACTTACACCTATTTGTAGTTGTAAGCCCTTAAAAAAAACAAATGATGATAAATTAGGAGAAAGATTATGATGATTTGAGTTGAATATCCCTAGTAAACTAATTTAAATTTCAAATGAGATAAAATACTAAACTTGGTAGACTAAATGTTTGCTGATAATAAATTGCATAAATTTCTAGATTGTGTAAAATAATTATTTTAAAGGAATAATTTCTATAAATTTTAAGTGAGAACATTTATATAAAAAAAGAAGGAAATTCCAAATAAATTAATCTATAACTTTATATAAAAATTCAGATTTTGGCGTAAAAAATACATATTATCTAGTTTTATGATATCAATCTAGTTTTGACTTAACTTTCAATCTTATTATTGACTGAAATTTTACGAGGATTTTCTTGATATATTTTTATATTAGGGGTTAAAATTTCAGGGTAATCAAAGTTTGGTAAGATCTTGAGAGAGTGTTGTTAGTTGAAAAAAAATAAGAAATAACACATGGACTCATTAATGACACTATCTTGCTTTTAACAAAAATCTTTCCTCATTGACACTATTCATGACAACAATCATTAAAAGAGAAAAAATGGCATAGATTCTTCATTTTCTCTTGCAAAACTTAATGTTTTCTTTCAGATTTGGAGATTAGAAAGTGTTGAGAGACACTTTTATTAGGAAAAACCACACCAAATCTACTTGGGATGAGAGGTTTTGAGAGAGAAAATGAGAAAAGTGGGGTTTAGAGAGAGAAACTAAAAAAGTTAAAGGAAAAAAAAGAAAGGTGGTATTAATTCTCTAGGAAGACATTCAAAACATACAAGATCAACTAATAAAGTGTTTTAGATCCATTTATCTAACTTCGATTAAGGTTTAGATGAATCTTGATCAAAATTCCCAAAATTGGAATTAGGTTTCTTGGTTAAAATTTAAGGAAAATGTACTCAACATAATTGAGTCGGGTGTAAATGAGACCAACAGATAGAAACATGATCTATAAAAACAATTAATCAATAAGGTAATTTATCTTACATATTGTGTATTAGGGGTGATGTATTTTTTCCTTATACAACTAATCCCCTTGCTCAGACTCTCGTAGACCATTGGGTTTTCTAATGACTAGGTAGCGACTTTTGAATCTTAAAATCATAACTTTATAATTAAACTCAAAACCCTTTCAATTGTAGGAGGTAGGTCCATCATTCGATACTGTGCATATCATGACACTTTTTTACTTCTTACCACTCTTAAATTTCATTTTTAGTTTTTCATTTAACCAAACAAAAATATATCTAAAACTCAAAACACAAGAAACTAGGGTTTGATAATTTTAAGAGAAAGACAAAGACTGAACCTAACAATGTAACACATAATCAAAACATGAACATAAAACTTAATTTAAAGACAGATAGATGAAACTTGATTTTAGAGGGAAATTCTAATACTAATTTATGCAAATTGAAAAGGTAAGTAACCTAAAACCTACAATTAAGATTGAATATAACCTAAAAAGGCTAAAATTAAACTGAAAAGAACCTGACCTAATAATTACCCGAATAAAAAAATTATAGTTATTGGATGAAATTAGACCTAAATATATTGAGTTATCCCATTAAATGTCTATTTAATCTTTTTAGTTACTTTATAATAAAGACAACTAACATATGTAATGGATTTTGTGGTGTTGTTTAATGATTCTCATCATACTTTGTGATCTACGTATGTTCTTGGATAATCCTCCTATTCTATTTTATGATAATTATCTTGTGTCTAACCCGATATTACATGGAAGCGAAAAACATATAGAAGTTGATTACCGTTTTGTGTTAGAACATGCAATATGAGAAGCTTTTCATGTTCAATTCAATGGATTAATAATTAGATTATAGATTGATTCATTAAAGGCTTGTCCTGATTTTAGTTTTTATGGTTTTGAAACAAAGTCAAAATGTCTTCCTACTTATTGTGTTTGAGGAAATGTGTGAGTAATTATTAATTTTACATATCAAATCAAGAAAATTGTGCTAATAATAAAAATAATCAGGCAAGGAAAGGATAATCTCATGATCCCATAACAACAAAAAAAATAATTCTAGCACCAAAAGGCTTGGCCTAGCGGTGGAAGGGGTTTGTCTCCTTTCACTGCACCTGGGTTCGAGCCCTGGCGTACACGCCTGTCATCCCCGCGGTGCCTTATATGCCTACTGAGTTTGCAGGGTATTCAGTGGGTCGTGGGGATTAGTTGTGGTGCGCGCAAGCTGGTCCGGACACCCCATGTAAATAAAAAAAAAACAAAAAAAATAATAATAATTCTATGACAATTGAAAAATGGCTCCGTGACTAGAATTCAATAATTTTATCTAATGATCATTCTTGTAATTCATTATAATTATTTATTTTCTTATAGATCTTATATAAATAGAGTTGCTGATCATAATTGGTTTATGCAAAAAATACCCTTCATATCTTATTTAATTACATGATGCCTTTTTATTCTTTAATCATCCTCTCACTGTCCTTATTTCTCCATCATTGAATTGGTATGCTTCACGGTACCTTCCTGTCTTGCGTTTATTCTTAAAGTTTCTCGTAACTGAGACCTAAATTTAAAGAGAAGATTTTATTTACAATCAATTTAAGTTTTTTTTTTAGAGTTTTGAAACAAATAATAATTTATTTATAACTCACAAAAGGTGCTTTGGATTACAAAGACAAGAGAAAACAAATTGATAAAAAGAGAAGATTTTGTTTTGATTTATATTGATTATATGTTGGTGGAGAAAGAGTCGTGGAGAGGGAGAAAAGAAAATCAAATGAAAAATAATGAATTGATATGCATTTAGATGGTGGTATTATATATAAAGGTAGTTTGATCTTCTCGTATAAAACTAAATATTAATTGTAAATAATAATTTTTTAAAGAATAGAAACAAAGCAAAAAATAAATAAACTATAGGAGCTTTACAGTAATTTTATCAACAATTTTTGAAAGAATGGAGACAAAGAGAAAAATAACAAAACTATAGGAGCTTCAAAGTAATTTTATCTTGGTAAAATTTAAAATTTTTAGAGTAATTGAAATGAATATAAAATTTAATTGCATGTTTGAAACCAATTTAGTATAAAAAATAAAAAATAAATTTAATTATAGTGTTTAAATTGAATTCAATTAATAGATAAATTAATTTTTACATATTTATAATATATATTCTATAATAGAATTCGATTAATTTTGTTTTATATAGCACTCTCGACTCTTTCATCTCATTTTTTTTTAAATCTTTCAATACATTTTTAAACAATAAAGAACTCGTCTCCTTCACCAACCATACCTTCTTCGGTTTCTACCTCTAATTCCTCTTCAGTACAATCACTATACATAATACACAAAATCAAATTCAAATGCTCATCATTTATATATTCTCGATACTATATAAACCATAAAATTAAGGATAAAGCAAATTAAAGAGAATGAGTTGATATCTAATTTATTTTTATATTATTTTTAAACAGTTTCAAATATGAAACTTTATTACAATTTTTAAATTGAATTTAATTAAAAAGATTTCAATGCTATATATTTAAGAGTATGACTATATTGGGGTTTTCGCTTTTATATTTTATCATTACACCTGTGCGCACATAAATACTTTTGAGTGATAAAGGGCGGTGCTATCGAATAGTACCTGGGTAAGGCGATGCATTGATCAAGTCAACTAGAATTAAAAAAATAAAAAATAAAAATACAGGGATGCTGCGTGTAGGTAACCGGTCCTTAAAAAATGCGTCAAGTGGGAAACCGGAGCGAATATAGAAAAACCACCGCCAAGGACCCAATCAGCAGATAACTTCCACCACCACTGTACCACCCTTTTCCTCTCTCCACTGTCGTCATCTCCTGCCTCAACAAAGGCAGCACACGATCACACCACCACGCACCTCAAGCAGCCCCCAGCAACATCCACCGCCAGCTACCACATCAACTCTTCCCACAGCCACGATCCTTTATTGGTAGCATCTCAAAACCGCTCTTTGCTTTGGGTCGAATCAACCAGGTTTCACTAAGGCTGTTGGTTCAGAGTTGGTGAAGGCCATCAGAGTCACTCACTGCAGGTATGACCCCCTTTGCCTAATTGCTTCCTCAAACGCATATTTACATGTCTCTGTTTTGAATGATTTTGATATCTTTAAACGCATGTTTGGTTTCTGTTTTTGAGATGTAATGGGAACTCGTATAGGAATTTTGAGCGTTCGAGATGTTTGCAGAAGTATTTTAGTGTTTCCGATACATGAAGAGAGGCGCTTGGTGTGATTTTTCTATTGAATACATGAAAATGGTCCTTTTGGTTGTGGGTGTGTGAATAGAAAGGTAGTATTGGTTGTGCAATTCTGGGTGTCAAAAGGTTTCAGCTTCAGCTGGGTCTGTTTTAGGCTTCCTTTGGCCCCAGGTTGCATAGCATGAAAACTATGATATCCAGGATTTGAGTTCTTGAAGTCTGCTTACCATGCTTAAATCTGGAGGTAGTTTTATTTTGTTTCGAATAAATCTGCTCCTCTTGGTGTTTTATTAAAATGGAGGGACTGTAGGTTCTTGTTTTGTTCATATACCATAGTCTTTGCTTAAATAAACGGGTTCATGTGATGGATGTTGAAACAATGTTGTTTTGAGTCTCAGGGACATGATATTTGGGTTGAGACGTGAAAAGTTGAGGTTTGAATGGATTTCGGGGCATTCGTTGATGTTTATGTTCTTTCTTGGGTAATTTTTTAATGTTATTGTTTTAGGCTTTAAGTTGATGATGACTACTACAGTTGTTAATGTTTTCAACAGCCATGTCATCCGGCTCAAGCACTGCTGTAGTCAGCAGGGCCTCGCCAGAGGACCACTTCTGGCAACTTATAGCTGAGGAATCATCGTCATCATTGAGTGAGGCATTGCCTTTCTCGTCTGGGAACCCTAGGATTGAAGAGACATGAGGCGTCATGCACCTTTTCTCCAACGGTGCCGTTTCAGATATCCCTGTATACATGTTATCAGTTTATGTTTGTGTGTTTGGTTTTGATGATGAGATTAATGATTGTTAATTTTGGTGGTAATGGCATGGGTCAGAAGGAAACCTCTTGTGGCTGTGATTGGAGTGCCGAACCACATGACATATGCTGATTTCTGCCAGTTTTGTGCTTCTTTTATTCACCACATTTTGGAGATGCGAATTGTTAGGTGATATTAATGATTTCAATAATTACTTTTAGAAAAAATTCTTCTTTCGTGTCAAATTATTGATTTGTTGCAATGAGTGTTAGGTTAGATGGAATGGAGGATCAGTATAGTATACTTATAAGATTTGACACTCAAGACTGTACTGATAAATTCTACCTTCATTTCAATGGTAGACAATATAATTCTTTGGAGGTAGGCATTTTTTCGTTAACAATTTCTACCCTGTTGCTCTCATCTTGTACTTATTTCTTAAAATTAGTTGTCTTGTTGTATTGTTACCTATTCATTTTAGATTTGCATAGGAAAAAGTGTGCCAGGTGCTTTTCACAGTTGATGTCCAGTTCACTGGTTACAGTGGTTCACTTGAACACTCTCAGCCATCTACAACAAGCACAGCTGAACAGCCTTCATGTCCAGTTTGTCTTGGTATGTTTTGTTATCATTGAAAATCTGCCTTTTGATAATGCTTTGTATCTTAGAATGGAATTTGAAATTATTATAGGAAAAGATGGATAGTAGAAGACATGATAACGGTATGCTCAGTAAGAGACTAGATTGCTGGAAAAGCCGATAAGCTTTATTAAGAGAATAACCCTGTTTTGCTTGTCTGTTTACTTGGAAGCATTAATCTCTTTGCGTAGTGGACTATGGCCATGTTTGTTTCTCGGAAAATAGTTTCCGGAAAACCACTCTCCAAACTTTCTCGTATTTGTTTGTCATTAGAAAAGTTGGTTAACGGAAAACACTTTTTAGTTAACAAAAAACACTTTTCAGTCAACGAAAAACACTTTCTGGTCAACATAAAACACTTTCTTTTCAACAAAAAATATTTTTCAGTTAAAATTTTTTTTGACTTGGTTATTAAAAAAGTGTTTTTTCTTTTTAGCTGTGTTTGTTTTGTGGAAAGTGATTTTTAGGAAAACACTTTTTAAACTTGTGTTTGTTTTCCAGAAAGTGATTTCCGAAAAATCACTTTCTAAACTTTCTTGTGCTTATTTACTGTTAGGAAAGTTGGTAAACGGAAAATACTTTCCAGTCAAAGGAAAATTTGGCTTGGTTTTCAGAAAAGTATTTTCCTGAAAAATTTGGGAGGAAAATACTTTTCAGAAGTTGTGAAAAATTTAGAAATGTCATTATTTGCTGATTATATCAAATTTGATCCTCAAACTTTTAATTGCTATATATATATATTTTGTTTTGAATATTTATTTTTCAATTTCATTTCTTAAAATTTAATTTTTATATTAACTTTGGTCCTTGTTTTTATAATTGTTATTTGCTTTTCTCCTATTATTTTTTTATTAAAATTTTTTATCTATCAAATTTGGTTCTCATTCTTTTGATTGTCACTTATTCTATTTGAAATACTTTATGAAATATTAATTATTATTATTTTAATTTCTTCATCTTTTTTTTTAAGATTTGATCTTTATTATTTTGATTATTATTTATTTTATTTGAGATAATTTATAATTTTTTTTAATTTTATTATTATTCAACTTTTTAATTTGTAAGATTTGTTTCTCATTATTTTAATAAACTTGATAAAAATAAAACATTAATAAATTATTTTTCAGTTTATTTTCAATAACATAACCAAACACTGGAAAGTGTTTTCCAGTTTATTTTTCATAACACTATTAAATATCGGAAAATAATTTACTTTTCAGGAATTTATTTTCTCTAAAATTTACTTTGCAGGAATTCATTTTTTCTTGAATTCACTTTCCAAAAGAAAACAACTTTCCTGCAAACAAACGGAGCCTATACATCTATTGCGTGTTGTATGGTCTTTGTTTAAGTATGAATACATTTTACAATTTCCCCCATGATCTCCAATGCGCTGTTTCTTTGGTTCATTAGTTTCTTACAGAGTTCATTAACTAAAGGGGTTACTGATGTACTCATTGTTCTCTTTAAGTTAATCCTATTGTTTACCAGGAGAGAGTGGGAGGGGGTTGGTATTAAGTTTTGATGGTGACATGAATTAGGTTGAGAGGTCATGGAAAATTCTATCTATCTGGCAAGGTCCAAATATTTCTAATGTATTTTTTTTTCCACAATTCTATTTTGATTCCAGTTTTTGTAAACACAGCTCCTAGTGGTGGTTTGATTAGTACTCAAAAGTGTATTTTTTATCATGGTTTTATATCATTATTTTACACTTAAAGTATCAATAACTTTTTAACTAAAATACGTTTTATAATAATCTATCTAATAATATAAGATACCTTTAATTTGTGGTAAATATCCATTTTAAATGCAGGCCTATCACATAAATGAAAGAATTGATTGATTACTTTAAGAACTTTAATTGCAAAAGCAAACAGATAATCAAACTTAGAAAAGAGATGGTGCAATTCAAACCAGAACACTGTTCGGTAATTGAGTCATATCTGAAGCTATAGATTTCAGATTTAGGTCTACTTTATATGGATGGAAAGGTAAAACATAGGCCTACAACTTTCATATGGAGCCCAAGATCTGAAAAGGCCATTTTCAAGTTCAAATTGTTGTAACAACAAAGAAGCCCGAATCTGTCCTCCAGCCCGAGCACTGTTCAGTATTTTGGTTATATCTGGAGTCTAGAAGTCGAAATGAGTTGAATTTTTCACACAAGAAAGCTGAGACAATTTCCTAGAACTTTTATATTTTCAAGTGGCTCTAATTTTGACGTCATTAATGACGTTTTGGGCAGACAATAGAAGATAAGGATTGTCACCAAGTCAAGGGTTGACCATCTACTCATCAATTAGTCATCAAATCAATAGTTCCTAATTTTGGCCTATAAAAGGAGGCATTTGCCATGTATTTAGGCATCTTAGTGTCCAGATCAAGATCATACTCTTGTTTTCTCCTTTTGTATTCTTTATGCTTTGTTTTCATTAATATCAATTTTATACCTTTCATTTCCTTTTCTTTGCTTTGTTAACTCTTATCTTATTTATGTTCTTATTTTGTTTATCTATTTTTCTTTCTTTCATTATGTCTAGCTAAGTTAATTATGTCAAGGTGAAAAGGTTACACTAATAGTATAAGAATAAGTATGATATAAACTTAATATGGACTTTAATGTTTAATACTAACATGTTTTATATTTGTTATCTTGTTCACTATTTAATACTTTGCTTGTTAAATGACTAATCTTGATTTATGTTGTATAACAATTGGTACGACAAATACTTGACACTTTCATAACCCATACTGTATGGTATAACCGACACCTGAGCTATGAAAGGAACTTAATTTGTTGTTAACATAAGTTATAATCATGAATGCTTGATGAAATTTACAAGTATTAGCATTAATCGAATAAGATGACTAATGTAATCATGTTAACAATCTATAATCTGATTGGAACCTCCTATATGTATGGTTTCCAATTGAACAATAAGAATTTATACTATACTTGTTTGACATACCATTAGTGGAACCTTTAACCTTGATATTTGATATTATCACTGCTTAATCTTTACATTAATATTTTATCTCCAAGTTCTCATCATCATCATCTTCTTCTTCTCTTTCTTTAATTACTACTACTACTACTGCTATTATTATTATTATTATTGTTGTTATTACTATTATTGTTGTTATTGTTATTATTGTTGTTGTTGTATTGTTATTTATAATTTGTACAATAACCTTCCTGTGGTTCGACCCCGGTCTTGTCGGGTTATTTATTGCTTCGACACTCCTGCATTTGGGAGAAGACATCAATCTTTTCGTCGTGTCATGGTTGTAAAAAGAATAATTACTAGATCAAAACTTGATGCAATTAAGCAGGTAAGGTACATGCCGAGAAAGCAAGTGGATAGATAAGTTAGAGATATCTTCTCATGGGTTCTTTGCTTTAGAATATAATCTGTCTGCTTCTCAATTTTATTTCATAAGTTAGCTGGAAACCTGAACTGTTATCTGCTATGTTGTTCTGAGTTGTACTGGTAAAATTTGAGATTTAGTAGCTGAAGTGGCTTGCTTGCTCGTTCTCATATCTTTTCTTCTTTTCATCCTCCTTGCTCCTACCTAGAAGTTGCTAAGACATGGAGACTACTGTAATATAAGCAATATCTCAGGTATACCTTGTGTATCTAACCATAATGTTTTTTTGGCTTAGCTTTGGGTGCTTAAAGAATTTGTGAGTCTAAACTTCATGTAATTTCAATGAGACAATGGAGAATGTTTTTGTGTTTGTGTAGCTTATTTGTTATTTTGGATTTATTATTCAACAGGAAATTAACACACATGATATTGTAACATGCATCACTAACATATGCTGTGGGAGATGGTCCTAATTCTTCATGTTGCGGAGAGACTAGACCAAGACATGGGTGGAATTCTTACAACTATCTGTAATCATTCTTTTCACTGCTCTTGCATTTCAAAATGGACAGACTCTTCTTGTCCGGTGAGTGGTTCTGGTTTTCCTTGCGCTTTGTTTATGTGTTGCTTGTGCATGTGCAAGTTATGGGCTCACTTTGAAAGCAGAGTGATAAGAAAATATTTTAACCTTTGGTAGATTCAAATCCTTTCAGTCCCGTGACTTGAGATGCAACTAAATTGTTCCTGTTTGTTGAAGTATTCTGGATTTTTTAGTCAGCCTCAAACAGACTTGAAATCAACCACTTTGTATTGTATACAGTTTGTCAAGTATCCCATGGATTTACTTTGATCGATTAATGCCCAAATGCAGATTTATTTGACATGTAACTTATGTAAGGTCGTTTTCTGCTTCTCTGTCCGTGTTTGCACTAATTATAGTGATGCCTAAACTAGAAGTTCTTCTATATCCTGATTTTTCTTGCACTTTATTTAGGTGCTGCTTGTGCATGTGCAACGTCTGGGACCCAGTTTGAAAGTAGAATGATGAGAAAATAATTTAACCTGTGGTAGGTTTAAATCCTTTCAGTTTTGTCACTTGAGATGCAACTAACTTGTTCCTATTTGGTGAAGTATTCTGGGGCTTTTTAAGTGTATCTCAAAAGTACTTGGATACAGTGTGTTGAGATATCTCATGTGTTGAATTTAAGTTAGACTTGTAATAAATTATATAAGGTCTTTTGCTGTTCCTCTATCCATGTATGCACTAAATATTTTGATGCCTCGGCTAGAAGTTGTTCTAAATCCTTCCCCATTTTCTATACTGTTTATGCAAATGTAATTTGTCAGAGTAAATGCTGGTTTCCTGATATTTTCTGTTTTTATGGATTGTAGCGTGTTATATCATTAAATTTCTTAGAGATCAATTACAGATGAGCCATATAGCATTGTTTAATGGTTTAATTAGTAAGATAGGTTTCAATTTCATGCTCTACTTTCATATATTGCTCATATATTGTAAATTGTAATCTTTAGAGCAGATGTTGCTTTACTGGCATTTGTTGTTTGTACGAGTTGTAGCCTGTAACACTTATCAAGTTTAATAGAGAAGAGTTAACAAACCTTCCACATAGTTCGTATGATTCAAGTGCCCTGAAATTTTCATTTCCAATTTTTTTTTTCACAGAAGAGTCCATCTGTTTCTTTTCAAAATCTTAAAATATTATGCCATGTTTGATCTGAAAATTAAAAAAATAAATAAAAATCAATTCCTTTAGCGCACTGTATTTGGAGGCAGTTGCAGAGGTTACTAGTCATTCTTTGTGAAGCGCAAATTAATGAAATTGGAAAAATATGAGAAATAAAGGGTTGTAAGTGGTTAGGGAAAACTTAATAGTTACGAAAATAACAATGTGATAATTTCTGAGCTCATCAAAACTTAAATGAAACTTCATTTGGTTACTTACCATATACTCAATCAAGAAGTTCAACTGATACGATGGGGCCTGGTGTATTTGTTGTTGTGCTTAGGCAATACTATAGTTGAAGTGGTGGTTTTGGCCATTGGTTTCTCAAATTTCTTGCTGAGACTTCAGCAAACTTTGGATTCTAGAAGATTAAAATCCTAATTACACTGGCTATCTGCTTGGTTTGTACAATTTTCAACAAGCCATCTTGGTTCCTAAAAAGTTCTAATCTACATCTTTTAGTTTCAAAATCCCTTGTTGATTTAATTCTCTTATAATCTTTCATTATCCTCTTAGTTCTAAAAGTTTTTATTTCTATGAAGTTTGGTAATTTTCATTAATTATGCGATATGGTAATTTTCATAAATGTTTGCGTTCGAATGAAATGGATTCTATGGGAAATGCTTAAGCAGAATTTCCGTCTCAATCCCTTTTAGCTTTGCTACATCCATTTACTTATGCAAATTTTAGATTAGAATTTTTAACTTGTTTAGCCAATAGACTTATGTATCTACAGTTGTTTATTGTATTTGCTTCTGTGATTATTATAAAGTTAGCTAACAAGTTATTTATATGTCACTTTCAGGTTTGCCGATATTGCCAGCAACAACCTGAAAAATCAATTTGTATTGTATGTCAAACTTCTGAGAATCTATGGATTTGTGTTTTATGTGGTTTTGTTGGCTGTGGCAGGTAATAGTTTCAATTTCCTCTTATGTTTGGTTTGATTTTTTCTTTTCTTCTTTTAAGCACATCCTTCAGTTTCATTCTTTCAACAAAAAATATTGGTGCAGGTATAAAGGAGGACATGCCATACAACATTGGAAAGAAACACAACACTGCTATTCTTTTGAATTGGACACACAACGTGTGTGGGATTATATTGGTGACAATTATGTTCACCGACTGATTCAATCAAAAACTGACGGGAAGTTAGTTGAGTTGAATTCCCCCAATGTGCATGCTTATGATGGTTGTGGAGGTTGTGACTGTGCAGACTCTGGAGTTAGTGAGGCTCTTTTGAACAGCAAAGTTGAGGCTGTAATGTTTACTGTGTTACTTAGAAAAGGTTGTAATTGTTTTTTCTATTTCTTTTTCTTTTATATATAAATAATCTTATTTAAATTTATTACAGATTGTCAATGAGTACAATGAACTCCTTGCAACCCAACTTGAGAACCAAAATCTTGTAAGTGCATTCTTCAACTTTCCATGATTGAATGATTTACCTTTTGAGCCTATGTTGGAGATTCAACATAATTTTCATTATGATCTGGCCATGTCTGCCTTGGCTTGTGCTTTTTAGTCTGTTATACATTATGCTTTACTTTTTTGGGTACTCTGAAGTGATATATCTTCTTTCAATAGTTTTTTGGGACCTTGCTGGAAGAAGTTGAAGAAGAAACTGAAAGGGAAATTTCTAAAGCTATTAAGAAGGCAATTGCTCAAAAACTACAGAAGTTTCAGGCCAAGCTGGATAGATGTATAAAAGAGAAGCAATTCCTTGATGATGTAAGTCCCAGTTTCTCTTGTAGCTCAATGGGAATTTAGTGAAAAATCAGGAGATATGGAAGGCAAAGATATCGGAAATTGAAGAGAGGTATGTTTCGTTTATAACAAAAGCCTTCATCCTGTGTTTGGACTTTGCATTATTGCATGGTATTAACCCAAGTTTCTATTACAAAATGTGTGATGTGGAAGTTAAAATTAGTTTTTATAGTCTTGCTATTGAGTTAATAGTTGAATGTTTTCCATGTCTTAAATTTTCTCTATACATTAGTTCAGTTTTGCATTTTCTATGTTGGCCATGTTTGAAATGATGGCTGTGTTAGTTTTACATGAAATGCTATGTGGATTGGTTAGGAAAGTTGAAAACCATCAACGGTCCCCCCTCGGTCAATACTTGCTCTCCATTTCCTGTGTTTTTTTGCCGCCAAAAATGCATATTGAAAACATCTCGAATTCCTATATTCCAATCAAACTCTACTTTGGTGGTATCACCTTTTTTTCAGGGAGAATGTGGCTTTGAAAATAAAGGACGATAAAAGTCAGGACCTGGAAGAACAGGTGATTATTTTTTTTGGACATCCCTCGTATCCTATTCTTATCATAGACAAGGAAAGATAGATCTGCAAATTAGATTTATATTTGATATATTACCATTGACATGCAGCTTAGGGATTTGATGGTGTCCCTGGAAGCGGGAAACATGGTGGAGCAGCTATGTATATCAAATGAACTCAAGGATGAAGCTTTCTTGCCAATATTAGTGGAATCGTCTCCAGGGAAGAGTCCCAAGGGGGGCAAAAAGGCTAATAACCAGAGAAAAAGCTGAGGGTGGCAGAATTTGCTGTATCAACCTGTCTTTTGTATTTCATGGCATTCCACCTCAAATTTTGCTAGTTGAGGGGTTCCACGGAGGATCAGGCCTTCGTGGTGCAAACCTTCATGTGCAGTCCTGGTGTCCTAAGTTGTGACTCGCAGCGTAATTACCTGTGGCGGAATTACAATCAATGAGTTTGTGTAGATTTGTATTTGGAGGTCAAAATGTGATGTGAATAGAGTTATTAGTCTCTTTGTTCCGAAAAGAAAATGTTTTGTATGATCCTACAGGTTTGTTTTAAAATAAGTAATAAATCCTGTCACATTAATTAATTAAACTTAATTTCTATATTAGTTTGTTTTTTTGTTTTTTTAAATCATCACATCTGTGTCGAGAAATTACTACTGTTACTACCTCGTATTCTCAAATTTTAGTCAAATAAAACCATTTCACAATTGGCAACTATGAAAAATAAGGAAATTCTTCTTTCAGAATTATGGTAAGCTTAATATTTAACATTACACTTCCATAAAAAAGTCGAACCTATTTCAAACATACCACACAACACTGCAATCACAACATGCTTTAATTATCACATCATGCAACTAGTCACGTAACTACAAGCATTTGGATTATTAACACTAACACTAAAAGATGTGTTGCTTTTAATTTTCACCACTTTACAAAGTATTATTCATTTTAATATTGCTTTGTTTTTTGTTTTTTTTATCCTATATATTTTTTAAAAAAATTAATTTAATTTTTTAAATTTTAATTTATTGTAATTAGACTTCATAATTTATTTTAATTTATTTTTTATCAGGTCCTCTTAACCTTATGAACCAGGTTATAAGTTTAGTTTATTAACTCAATTGACTCGATTATTTTTATTTTTATTTTTTAATTGATGTGTTTTTCATTTTTATTCATTAGTATTTTATTAATTAAAAATTAGGATTTATTATTTGTTTTGATATGATTTTTTGAGGTTATCCTGATTTCATGACTTTGGTCACAAGTTTGGTGTGTTAACCTAAGTTGACTCTAGTCATCTTTTATGTCCTTTGTTTTAATTGAGTTTTTTTTTCTTGAAATTCATCCTTTAATGATAGGTTGATTTAAGAATTGACTTTTTGCTTTTTTTCTTCTATGCAGTCATCCCATTTTCATGACTTGAGTTGCTAGTTTGACAGGTTATTCTTGGGTTGACACTCATGTTGTTTTTTGTTTTTTTAATTTTTTCTTTTAATATTGAGTTAATTAAAAATTAGACTTCATAATTAATTTTGATTTACTTTTGTGGAGCTATCGTGGTCTTACAATTATGGTTATAAATTTAACAGGTAACCCAGGTTGACATGAGTTGATCTAATATGATGTTATCTCAATATTTTTTTTTTAAAAATATACATCTTAATTTTTTTAGTTAGATTATACTTTTGCTAGTCATCTAAATTATTTTTGTACCCACCAAGTTGAGCAGGTCACATTGGGTCAATTCACATTTTTTTTTCTACTAGAAAAAACATTAGTAATGCCTGAATTTTTTTCAAAATTAAAAAAAAATGATCTAACATGTAGTGTGATGCATATCGATGATTTAGTTAACTATAATCTAGAAAGCGTGGGCAAAACATTGTAGCCCATTTCATTATAGACATGAACTCATTGCATTATAGACTGCCATAATGTAATTTTTTGTTTGTAAACAGCCCTTATAAGATTCAATTAAAGGTCCATTTAAGTTAACTTGCTACAAAATGATGAGATTAAAAGATAGAGGATCAAAGTAAAAAAAGCAGAGGCAATGAGTGATATTTTCAAACTTGTGAAACATTTATTGTAGTCCTCATACTTTTTGAACTATAAATTTTAGATACCTCTAATTTTCAAAATTCCAAGAAAAATCAATTTTGATCCAAAACTTGATTTTTCTAATTTTTTAGTTCTTGGTTTGAGAGAGGAGGAGAAAGTCATTAGATGTTAGCGATAAAGAGAGAAAATTGTTGGTTGACACCGATTTTAGTTACTAAAATAATTGATCTTTGTGTCAACAAGTTTCGTTTAATGAGGGAATGCAAACATCTAACAAAAATGAAAGCAAAAAATGATCTCACCATTGCTGCTAATTGTTGAATCGCAGCAGCATAGTTTTTCCCTATCAATTGCTAAGTCGGCATCGACTCAGTTATCAGGAGTTAAGAGGGGGGAAAAACCAGCATTCGAGTAACCAAAGGGAGGACAAGAACAAGCTTAAACTAACACCTAAATACCCCAACTCTTCAAAAGAGGGTATAAATACAAGGAGGAGGGAGAAGGTGACCCTTCCTCTTCCCAAAGTCTGTCTCCAATAGCTGCATACTCTTTTTTCCTTTCTCTTTCCTAATAAAAAATTTAAACTCAACCGGCTACAGATGCCTCTATGATAGTGAGTGAGCAAGAGAACGAGAGAGAGTTGAGAGCTTGAGAGAAGGTTGAATAGCTGCTTAGAGGGAAGGGGGAAAAGGCTGGAACCGGTGGGAAGAGATTGACATAAAAAAGAGAACCAATAAAGGAAGAAGAAGGGGGAGAATCGAGAGAAACAGAGAAGGAATACTATTAAACTATCCCAAATAAAAGGTATGGGCTATGTAGTCTCCTTCCTCTTGTTCTTTAGACCCTAAAACCAAAATGATGAAAAAGACCTTTAAAAAATTGACTAAAGACATCTAGGCTAGCTATGAAGGGAATTGAAATCAACGAAGAGGACATGGAGACAAAAACAAAATGAGGCCAATTTCCAGAACACTTAATAAAGAAAAATGAATGAATTGAAAGAATAAAACATGATAGAGGGCCAGTCATAGTTGAAGAGTTGGCTAGAATGCATTGTGTAATAATATGCATGTGGGTGTTCATGTTAAAGTCATATGACTACCAAAATTTAATGATAGATTATGTGTTGAAATTGAATTGGCATATATGTGTTCATGCTAAAATCATGTGACTTTGTTGGAATCTAATGACAAATTACGTGCTGGAATTGAATTTGCATATGTGTTTGTTCATGCTAAAATCTCATGTGACTTTGCTATAAACTACTGACAAATTGTGTTGTCTGTACTGAGTTGGCATTTGTTGTTGAAATTGTGTTGTGTGTAGCAAATCAACATTTGTTGTTGAAAGTTATGTTGCCTTCAGCAAATTAGCTTTCACTGTTGAAATTGTGTTATTAATAATGAATCAGTGTTCGCTACCAAAATGGTGTTGGTTGTAGTGAATCCATGTTTGTTGTTGAAATTGTGTTGTGTGTAGTGAATCATTGTTCACTGTTGAAAATTGATCATTGTTCACTGTTGAAAATTATGTTGTTTGCAGTGAATTAACATTCGCTGTTGAAAATTATGTTGTCTGTAGTGAATCAGAGTTTGTTGTCGAAAATTGTGTTATCTGTAATTTTTAATAATGAACGTTGATTCGTTGGACACAACATAATTTTTGACAGTGAATGTTGATTTGCTGCACACAACACAATTTCAGCAGCACACGATGATTCACTACACACAACACAATTTCAGCAATGCACGATGATTCACTGCACATAACATATTTTTTAGCAAAGAACGCTGATTTGTTGCAGACAACTCAATTTTCAGTTGCAAATGATGATTTGCTGCACGTAACATAATTTTTAGTAGCAAATGATGATTTGTTGCACACAACATAATTTCAGCAGCGAACGCTAACTTGCTATAGAAAAAATAATTTTGGTAGTGAATGCTGATTCCCTATATACAACACAATTTTAGCAGCTGCAAACAACACAATTTCAACAGTGAACACTGATTTATTGCAGACAATATACTCAATTTTAGACAGCAGATGCTGATTCGCTGCACACAACACAATTTCAGTAGCGAACGCTGATTTACTACACACAAACCAATTTTAGTAGTGAAAGCTAATTCGTTGTAGAAAACACAATTTATCATTAGTTTCCAACAGTGTCACATGATTTTAGCATGAACATAAACATGCAAATTCAATTCCAGCACATAATTTGTCATTAGATTCAAGCAGAATCACATGATTTTAGCATGAACACACACATGCAAATTCAATCCCAACACATAATTTCATGCAAATTATTACACAATGCATTCTAGCCAACTCCTTAGCGATGGTCGACCTTCTATAATATTTTATTCATTCAATTCATTCGTTTTTATTTGTTAAATGTTCTGTAAATTGGCCTCATTTTATTTATATTTTCTTATCCTCTTAGTTGATTTCAATTTTTCCTTCATAATTAGTGATGCAGAACAACAAACAAAAGAATTAAAGTAAGGAAAAGAAAGAAGCTTTTAGAGAAAAAGCTGAGAAAAAAAAGTAAAGAAAGAGAAGAAAGGGGATTAGAGATATGCAAAGTCTATAAATTTTTTATTAATTATCAAAATTGTCTGTCAAAATGATAGAAGAACATATAAATAGTAAACCCTAAAACATCCCACCATTAGGCTTGGTCCATCAAATCAAACTGTTTAACATAAATAATAAAATAACAATAAGCAGGCCTAAATAGGCTAAATAAATAAAATTCTAATGAAATAGGCCCAAATGAGCTTAGTCTCCCAACTAAAGCGTGACAGGCTGGGTCATCCTATGTTGTCTTTGTCCATATACTCGTGTAGTTTGTGATGTGGGTCTGATGTCCCCTACCAACTCTCCTGAGGTTAGAAAAACTCAACCCTGTTGATTGTAGTATTGTCTGACTTTAATAGTACTCCCAAAGATCTTGGTCAAGCTGCTGCACAGTATCGCTAGTAATCCAAGTGCAATCTGAGTCAAGTTAACCCACCCAACAAACTAGAAACCGTTGAACCTTACCATTCCTATTAAAAAAAAAACTTGTTCATCTAAAATAGCATCAATATTATCCTTGTATAATGATGTCAAGGTGAAAGGGATAGAGGTTTCAATAGGATTATTAGAAGGGTAGTTAAGTGGTATCTTAAATGAATCATTTGGAATAGGAAGTGGTTTGTGGTATGCAACTAGATCCTCAATATTAACTGTCGAGCTAATGCCAAAATCATGTGGTAAATCAATAACATAAGCATTTGGACCAACCTGTTGTAGCACTTTAAAAGGCCTAGCACTACGTGCATGTAATTTTTGATTAGCTCCCAAAGAAAACCACTCGAGTCTAATCCATATCATAACATAGTCTCCCATATTAAACTCATTATGTCATCTATGTAAATCATCTTGAAGTTTATATTGCGCGTTACTTGCTTGACTCTATTTAGTGATCTCAATATGCAAATCCTGAATTCTATATGCAAAAGACTCAGCTGACTCAGACACTCTAACATAAAGGGACATGAGAAGGTCTAAAGGTTTCCTAGGCTTGTAACCATGTATAACTTCAAAGGGACTTATGGCTATTGACTTATTGATAGAGCTATTATAGGCAAACTAAGTTGTAGAAAGAATCATATCCCAATTCCGATTATGATCACTCATAAGACACCTTAAAAGGTTGCCCAAACTCCTATTAACCACCTTAGTCTGACCATCAGTTTGGAGGAGGTAAGCAATAGAAAACTTCAATTTGGTTCCCACCATATGCTAAAGGGTTTTCTAGAAATAACTTGTGAATTTAACATCCTTATCCGAAACTATAATTTAGGGAAGACCATACAGCTTGACAATCTCGTCAAAATAGAGTTTTGCAACTTTGGAAGCATCTATGATCTTAGTACAAGGAATAAAATGGGCCATCTTAAAAAAGCGATCGACAACTACAAAAATAAAATCATGTTTCTTTGCAGTACGTTGAAGCCTAAGCATAAAATCCATGCTCACATTTTGCCAAGGGCAAGTAGGAATTGGCAATGGGGTGTAACAACCAATATTTTGTTTTCTATGCTTAACTAGTTGTCAAGTTTGACATTGACCCTCCAATTTAGCGACATCTCTTTTCAAACTATCCCAAAAAAACTAGTGTTCCACTTCTTTGATGGTTTTATTCCTTCCAAAATGTCCTAAGAGACCTCCAGCATGAATCTCCCATATCAAAAAATCACGCATGGATGTTTTCAGGATACAAAGCTTAGTATCTCGAAATAAGTATCCATCTTAAAGGTGATAACCATTCATAACACAGTGATTCTCCTCTTTTAATATCAAGTATATTTCTCCAAATTTAAAGCAAGATTCATACTCCTCTTTGAGCCTCTCAAATCCTGTGACTTCAACACTTATTATAGATAACAGTGTTACCCAATGACCCTAAGCATTTGTAGCCTTATTTTCTATTGCAAATTTATGTTTCAAAACAAATAAGTATGCTTATAAATATTCAACCCAATGACCATGCCTATAGGGTGACGTTCCTGACTAAGTACTCCACCTATACCGACCCCGAAGCATCACATTCTACTTTAAACACTTTAGTAAAATCAAGTAGCCGCATTACTAGGGCCTCTGTCATTTTTTTCTTAACCTCCTCAAATGCCCTTGATTAATAACTCAAAAGTGCATTTTTATCATGGTTTTATATCATCATTTTGCACTTGAAGTATCAATAACTCCTTTACTAAAGTACATTTTATAATAATCTATCTAATAATATAAGATACCTTTAATTTGTGGTAAATATCCATTTTAAATGCAGGCCAATCACATAAATCAAAGGATTGATTGATGACTTTAAAAACTTCAATTGCAAAGGCAAAGAGATGATCAAACTTAGAAAAGAGATGTCGGTGCAATCCAAACCGGAACACTGTTCGGTAATTGGGTCACATCTAGAGCTATAGATCTCAGATTTAGGTCTACTTTATATGGATTGAAAGGTAAGACATAGGCTTACAACTTTCATATGGAGCCCAAGAGCTAAAAAGGCCATTTTCAAGTCCAAATTATTGCAACAACAAAGAAGCCCGAATCTATCCTTCAACCCGAGCACTGTTCAGTATTTTGGCTATATCTGGAGTTCTAAAAGTCAAAATGAGCTGAAGTTTTTACACAAGAAAGCTGAGACAATTGTCTAGAACTTTCATGTTTTCAAATGACTCTAATTTTGACGTCATCAATGACGTTTTGGGCAGACAAGAGAAGATAAGGATTGTCACCAAGTCAAGGGTTGGCCATCTACTCATCAATTAGTCATCAAATCAATAGTTCCCAATTTTGGCCTATAAAAGGAGGCATTTGCCATGCATTTAGGCATCTTGGTGTCCAGATCAAGATCATGCTCTTGTTTTCTCTCTTTGTATTCTTTATGCTTTGTTTTCATTAATATCAAGTTTATGCCTTTCATTTCCTTTCCTTTCTTTAGTTAACTTTTATGTTCTTATTTTGTTTATCTATTTTTCTTTCTTTCATTATGTCTAGCTAAGTTAATTATGTCAAGGTGAAAAGGTTACACTAATGGTGTAAGAATAAGTATGGTATAAACTTAATATGGACTTTAATGTTTAATACTAACATGTTTTATATTTGTTATCTTGTTCACTCTTTAATACTTTGCTTGTTAAATGATTAATCTTGATTTATGTTGTATAACAATTGGTACAACAAATGCTTGGCACTTTCATAGCCCATACTGTATGGTATAACCGACACCTGAGCTATGAAAGGAACTTGATTTGTTGTTAACATAAGTTATAATCATGAATGCTTGATGAAATTTACAAGTATTAGCATTAATTGAATAAGATGACTAATGTAATCATGTTAACAATCTATAATCTGATTGTAACCTCCTTTATGTGTGGTTTTCAATTGAACAATAAGAGTTTATACTATACTTGTTTGACATACCATTAGTGGAACCTCTAACCTTGACATTTGTTATTATCATTGTTTAATCTTTAGTTTAATATTCTATCTCCAAGTTCTCATCATCATCATCATCTTCTTCTCTTTATTATTATTATTATTATTATTATTATTATTATTATTATTATTATTATTGTTGTTATTGTTGTTGTTGTTGTTACTATTATTGTTGTTATTATTGTTGTTGTTGTATTGTTGATATTTATAATTTGTACAATAACCTCCCTGTGGTTCGACCTCGGTCTTGCCGAGTTATTTATTACTTCGACACTTGGAAGAAGACATTAATCTTTTCGTTGTGTCAGCCCTATTAGCTCCTTTACTCCATTTAAACTCACCTTGTTTCAAACAATCTATAATAGGCGACATGATGGTGCTAAATCCCTTAATAAAATAACGATAGAAAGTCGCAAGCCCATGAAAACTATGAACCTTATGAATAGTCTTAGATTCAGGCCAATCTACTATCGCTTGGACCTTTTGGGAGTCAGCAAAAACTCTTTTCCATGACACTATAAACCCTAAAAAGACCACTTAATCTGTAAAAAAGGAACACTTTTTGACATTTGAAAACAGACTTGCCTTTCTTAGGGTGGTACAAACTTGAATAAGATGATCAAAATGCTTTTCCTTGGTTTTGCTATAAATAAGAATATCATCAAAGTATACCACCAAGAACTTTTCCATAAATGGCCGAAGCACTTGTGTCATTACTATCATAAAAGTGTTTGATGCATTGGAAAGACCAAAAGGCATTATTAATCATTTATATAAACCATCTTTAGTTTTAAATGCCATTTTTCACTCATCTCCCGGACGGATCCTAATCTGATGATACCTACTCTTCAAGTCAATCTTAGAGAAGATCTGGGCTCCTGCCATCATATCTAGCATGTCATCCAATCTAGGAATTGGAAAACAATACTTGATTGTAATTCTATTGATGGCTCGACTGTCGACACATATTCTCTATGATCCATCTTTCTTAGGTGTTAACAATGCAGGTATTGCATAAGCGTTCAAACTCTCTCATATAAATCCTTTTTGTAACAACTCATATATTTGCCTTTGCAATTCAGCATGTTCACTCAGGTTCATCTTATAGTGAGGCAAGTTTGATAATGTGGCTCCAGGGACAAAATCTATGGCGTGTTGAACATCATGCATAAGGGGTAAAACATTAGGTAGTTCAGAAGGGAAAATATCTAGAAATGTTTTTAACACTTCTCTTACCTCTTTAGGTGGCTCTTCTAAAAATTCTTTTACAATCTCCTTAGCCACTACAGTAAGCATAACAGACTCCTCACAAATTTCTTTATCAAACTCCCTAGGACTTATTATGTTAAGCCCTCCGGCTTTCACTTTATTCTTCTTTTGACTATTATTATTAGACCTTGGGGTAATCCAATAAGTTGGATTTTTTTATCTTGAAAAGTGAATGAACAAGAATTTGATCGTCCAAAGACTTTAACATCCAAATCATATAACCAAGGCTTACTCAAAATGATGTGCCATATATCCATGAGAATGACAGCACACCAAATTCTATCATGATAGTAAAAAATCTTAATGGAAAAAAGATATCTCTCGCTCACCGTTACATTATAAGGTTTAGGGTGTGGAACAGACTTTAAGCCTAAGCGAGATACACTACTCGAGGAAACTACATTGATACAACCACCACTATTTATGATGATCTTACACCCTTTATCTCCACATTTAATGTAAGTGTAAGAAATAACAGTCCTTCTCTAATCCTCAATTCCTTTAGGTTGTGTTAAAGCACATCTAACCACACATAATTTGGTTGTCTTGATTTGAGTGGATATGGACATAACACATCTTAGCAAGTTAGACTCAGCATCCTCATCCTTTAGATCTTGAAAATCATCGGGATTGCGTTTATATACCTTATCATCACAATTATTTTCTTCATCCATATCCTCTTACCCCTTGATGAATAAAGCCTTATTAGGGCAGCTAGAGGAGATATGACCAAAACCCTGGCACTTAAAACACTGAATTCTTGAAGTTTTAGGTGCTTCATGAAAAATACCCTTACCCCTTGTATTCTCTAAGTATCTGAGAAATCAAATTATTGGGTTTACGAGGTAGGGCATTTAATATGAAGTTATTACTACTCGGTTGAGATCTAGAAAGGGTATTACGAGTGTCTTAACGTCTTGTCCATTAGCTTTTTATGACCAAGTCATAATTTTGTACTAAGGTATAAGCTTCATCAAGGATGGAAACACCCCTAAACACAACCTCTCTTCTAAGGTCATTGTTTAAGCCTTTTCGAAATCTACTTAGGGTCATCATTTTATCCTTCCTAATTGCACAACTCATCTTATACTCATCAAATTATGCCACATATTCATTGGCAGACTTGCCTCCTTGCCTCAAGTTATTCCACTGGTCCAAAAGATTTCCTCTATAAGAACGAGGCAAATACTTTTCTTCTAACTTAGTCTTCATTTCAACCCAATCAGTAATAGGGGGTTGACCTCTCCTAATCAAAGACTCTACACTTTCCCAATAACGCTGAGCAATTCCACTAAGTTTCATCTTTGTAAATCTTACCCTTTTATTCTCAAATAGATTATACCAGCCAAAGAATTGATCCATGTCATGGATCCATCTATCAAAATTCCATGGGTCAAGTTGACCCTCAAAAGTTGGGGCTTCTACCTTGATATGCCTCATGACTCGCTTGTCAGGGTCATCATAGTCATAATGGCCCTGATTGTTGTTGTATTGACGGTTCCTAAACTGAATTGTTTCTTTACGGTAATCATTGGAATGCTCATTATCATGAGAGTCATCAAAGTCATTGTGACCTTAGTGTTGGTTATGGTGGTGGTTTCTACAAGGAACTGGTATTTGAGGATTCCTATAGTTGTCACTAGAATGCTCACTTTCACTAAATTGTCTTATTTGCAAAGTTTCTATGGACTCTATCCTCCTAAAAATATTGCTTGTTTGATTGGACATGCTGCTCATTTTTGTTCGCATAAGTTGTAATTATTCTTAAATATCTCTAAGAACATTACTAGAGTTCGGGTCCATGGTAGCTATGACTTCTAGATTAAGTACTGGATGACCACTATGTAAATGCATGCAAAAACTAATCCTGAGACTGAGATCACAAAATAACACTTGCAAGTAAAAATATAAAATAAAATTATAACTAATAAAAAAATAAAAAAAATTAAAGAAAATATTTTTTTAAAATTTTTTTATTAGTTATAATTTTATTTTGTATTTTTACTTGCAAGTGTTATTTTTATATGCAAAAACTAATCATGAGACTGAGATTACAAAATAACACTTGCAAGTAAAAATACAAAATAAAATTATAACTAATAAAAAATTTAAAAAAATAATTTTTTAATTTTTTTTAATTATCTTGGAGACTAAGTAATGACAAATTAAACCAAGAAAGCACACAGGTAAGCAATGTAAGTCCTTTAAATGCACACAAGTAATCTAAACACAATGTTTTAGTTTTCACACTAATTTAACCAAGCTCCACAATTAATTAAGAGAATTAGATCTTCAACGATAAACAAGCTCAAAATTAAGGTAATTCAATCTAAAGGCGAGCTATGAAATTTAGTTATGGGCAAGCATAAAAAATAATATCAATGTTAAATATTGGTTAACAAGTGTAAAAACATACCAGGAATAATGATTTTCAATGGATAAAAATTATAATTGTATGGTGTGGAAGTGAAGGATTACGTGGTAGCTGACATAGCAGGATATGATGATGAGATAGATGTGGCGGGGGGTATTGATGTGGTAGGCAACATGGCAAGAACTAATGACATGGTAGATGCCATGGATGCTCTGACATGGTGCTGATGTGGCTAGGTTAATTATGTTTGTAGCTTTTGTTTTCTTGCTTCCCTAGCTACGTGCGTTGCCGCTGCTTTGTGGATGGTGGCATTGCGGCTGGTGCTGCTGCTGTGATGCGGCTGCTGGTTAGCAAATTTGGAACCATAGCCAAAGAGCTGCTATGACAGTAATGTTATGGGTTATTGAAGGTAGTAAATCAACGTGGACTTGTGATCATTGGCTATGATCGGTGTTGATCTAGAATGGCCAATCATTCCATGGGACTTGGTGTGACCGGCCTTGAGGCAGAGTTTCTAATCGGGGTTGATGCACACAATCTTGATGAAGAATAATGATGATTTTGGATTCGGCAGTGGTAGTAATTTGGATGATTAATCTTTTGAGGTATGTCCTTGTAAACTTGTCCTTCGTTTGAGTGATTCCAAAGAGTTCGATGGAACTTTTTCTAGTTGGAATACTTATATTAAAATGTGCCACTAGTTTTTCTGAAGCTAGAGATTGAACTCGGTTCAAGGTTGTTGTACCATGTTTTTACTGAACCTCTAAAGGTTGTAGGGAGAATCTTGTAAATGACATGACTATCTTGAATAACTAGATCCATATTGCTGCATATATTTTGTACATGTTCCCTAGGATCTGTAAGCCTATCATAATTATCTAGGTACATTTTGGTAGTGATGTAATTTTTAGGTATACATGTGTATACCACATATGAATAAAAGAGAATCTCTAATATGATGAGGAGTGTTAAACATCCTTATGAATGAATTCTTCTTCTAGCTATTTACCATTCTTAAACCTATTAGGCTCAAAACTTGATGTCTCTAGTGTAGGATGACATGATAGATAAACTAGTTCTTACACTACCTAAATGGATGCCTAGAAAAACCACTTTACGCTTGAGCATCACAAGGGTGTGTATACTATTTGGAATAGGTTGATGACCCCTGAGGTTGAAGACCCTTTATTGGATCATTTTGTATGTACTCTTTTGGATAATGCAATCATCTATGGATATTGGCTGAGTCCTATTGTTGTAGAGGTGAGTGGAGAGATGTAGCAATTTGCTAAAGAGGAGCTGAAACTCGTTGAGGTGGATTTTTTCTCTTTTGTTGATTTCCTAGCACTGCTTAGGTGAGGAGCTACATTTATTCCATAAGTTATTAAAGGATTGACTATGCAGGGGTTGGATTATCTATTGTGTCAAGGAGATCAATAACTCATCCTATCCTTGAAGTTTCCTAATTATCTACTATTAATAATGATAACAAGGGAAAAACAATTAAACAATAAAGATATATATGACTTTTAGTAAGCTTACCCATAGACGATGCCATTAATGATGTCTTAAAATCCAAGTTATGTAACTAAAAGATTATTTAGTATTTGGGATAATAATTAATTGATTAGTACTCAAAAATGCATTTTTATCATGGTTTTATATCATCATTTTGCACTTGAAGTATCAATAACTCCTTAACTAAAGTACGTTTTATAATAATCTATCTAATAATATAAGATACATTTAATTTATGGTAAATGTTTATTTTAAACGTAAGCCTATCACATAAATAAAAGGATTGATTGATGACTTTAAATCTTTTATACTTATATTGTAGAGGATTGTCTAGGATCAATTACATAGCCTTATTACTTGGTAATGTCCAAGTTTTTTTTGGTCTGACATGTTTGTTAAACCCATATTATTTTGGGTTTGACTGAGTTCCAAGTTCAAGTTCTTTGGATCTAACATATTAGTTAAACCCATATTAGCTTGGACTTGGTTGACCCCTGGGTCCAAGTTCCTTAGATCTGGCAAACAATCTTTGGGTCTGACATGTTTGTTAGAACCATATTATTTTAGGCTTAGTTGATTATCATGTTTACCAAATCTATATTGGATACCAAACCTAAGTTTTTCATATTTGACATGTTTGTTAGATTTATTTTATTTAAAAATAATTTTTATAAATAAAAATCTAGACAAAAGATTTAACTTGTCACTTTTATATCAACGTTGCCTAGTTAATTTAGAGTTTTTATTAAGTTATTTATAATGTTCACATAAATAGAAACTAAATTTATATATATATATATAGAGAGAGAGAGACAATAATGTTAGCTAGCCTTTATATCATGAAAACAAAGTCTTTCAGCAGTATCATGCTTGCTACAAAGCCATCCTCAATATGACAAAATACTTGAGGCAACCTATATTCTTTGCAATCCAAATTTTGTACCGATGTCTTGTTTGCAAAGTTATCGTATCAAATTGATATTGTCTATGGTAGAATGATAGTTAGTTTAATAAAATAATAAAACTAGTTTATATTTTAGAATATTTATAAATAATAATAATGCTTATATTTTTACTTGGATCAACTTTACAATTAGTACATTTATTATTTGTATTTTTTTTTGTTAAACTAGGACCTTAATATTGTTTTGCTAGATTTCTTATGTATTAATAATCACATACCTTTTATATAAGTTATAAAATTATTTCAAGTTTTTTTAATCATTTTATTTTCAAGAACAATTTTAATGAAACACAGTTGAATTGTTTTTTATTTAACAATAATTTTAATAATAATTTTAATTAAATATATATTTTAATCCAACTAGTATTAAGTATTTAAAAAAAAAACCATAACTTAAAAGGTATCATAATATCAAATTTAGTGATTTTAAATAAATTATTGATTAATCAAATATATTATATAATTGCTCCATCAACACGAGCCACCAATCTAGTTGTCTTCTATTCGAGGTGAGTTTCTAGGATGTAGCTTCGTGCTTGGAAAAGTTGGCTATTGATGGGTTTAGTTTGATAGGAGTGCTCCACAGCTTTGCTGTCTTTGCTATGGTTTGGGTAGGATTACAACTCACGCAAATTGGCCATCAGTGTACATTAAATACATTCTCCCACGATTGAGCTTCTCTGTCATTAGCTATGTATCGGGAGAGCTGCGATGGTGGGTTTATATTTGATAGTTTGTCGGTTTGAATTGTTTGCATCTCTTCCTAGTTTGTCTATCTCTTGCTCTTGTTCAAGTCTAGTTATCATGGAACTAGACAAGTGTTTCTTTTGGTTCCATGTTGCCTATTCTTTTTCCATGTTTTCATGTGTCATTTTATGCCTGATTTTGTCCTCTCAATTGGGATTGTTGGGCACTTTTTTTCAGGCTTCGTAGGTGTTGGGCTTACAATCATTCCGTCTTCTTTCACGTCACCTTTGATGGGAGGCGAGTGAGAGGATTATTTCGTTTTTTTAATAGGAGATTGGTTCACAAGCATTATTCTGCGCTATTTTCTCTCTCACAATTGAATCAAGAATCGAAGTAATGTGAACCTAGTAATCATACTATGGGCACACAATTTATAACATGATTAACAATTAATTTTAAAAAGTCAAAACATGTCTGATAAAAATATATCTTAAAATATTAATATTATTAAAATAAAACCTCATCCTACAAATATTAATTCATGAACAAAAAATATAAAATAAATATTATAAAACTAATTAATTTTTGATAAATTAATTTAGTTCATTAAAGAAATAAAAAATACAAGAATCTCTCTTATACAAGTAGAATAAATTTGGCAGCATTAGCATTATCAAGTATAAATATTTTATCCTTACAAAGAGTTTTTATACTATTAAAAATAAAAATTAGTTGATTTTTGATAAGTTAATTTAGTTCGTTAAAGAAACAAAAAATACTAGAATCTCTCTCAAACAGAATAAATTTGACAGCAATAACATCATTAAGTATGGATATTTTATCTTTATAAAGAGTTTTTATACTATTAAAAATAAAAAATATAATGGATCTATTTTTGAAGAATAACATATTTTCCCATGAATCATCTTATAAAATGATATTATTATAAGTGAGTTATAATCAATTTGATAACCCAAAATATCATCCATTCACATAATTTAATTTTGCTAGTTAGATTACACTAGTTAAATAAATAATAATTTCCAAAGAATTATAATCCGAGTAGAATCTATAACTTGGTTATAACTTGGTTTATATGTTTGATGTGCTAGCCTAAATTACTTAATTTATAAGTTTGATGAGTTACCTACTAGTTAAATATGCTTCTTCTTTTTTTCTTTAAATTTTTTTATTAATTTTTTTTCTTTTAACATTTGATTTGTAAAAAAATAGACTGTATGTTTTCTTTAAGGATATCAATGTTTGAAATAAATGTTTATTTTATGATTGATACTCAATTTTACAAGTATATATTTTTATTATATAATTAAATAAAAATAATTTGAAAAAAATTATTAAATCTAATAAAGTTCATAACTCAGGCCGTGGAAGGGTCAAGATTGATCCAATTAGTAGTGATCTCAATATTTTTTGAAAAAGGTTGTCATTTCCAATTAACCCAAAATCCAAGGATAGAATCGAAAAAAGAAGTTAAACTCGAAAGATCAACGATTCAAGTCAACCAGTCAAACTTATGAATAAATCTATGTATTTTATAAAATTTAATAACATGACTCTTTTCATAGATTAATTTTTTAACTATATAAGAAAAAAAATGACAAAAAAAAAATCAAGTTCAATTAAAAAAAATATCTCACCAAACCCATAATTCAAAGCCACTTAGATTACACCGACAAATCCGCAAACTAAACTAACTTTATAAAATGAAAATAAAAATAAATAAATTATAAATTAAATTTTCAATTATCTCAATATTAAAAAATAAAATTAACAAAAACAACATAATCAAAATTCAATTAAAAAA
>SRLM01002092.1:49365-80189 GCA_015708895.1 Populus ilicifolia | reverse complement strand
ATATATATATATCTTATGGTCATTGAAATGGCTTCTCGTAACAGGATTCCTCGTCATTAAACCCTAAAACAGCGGCAAGACTTGAGGCTGCTGATTTTAAAATTGAGCTTTGTATAAGCTGATGTCTTCATCAAAAAGTCCAAAAGCTTTGCTTCATTCTGAAGACTTTTGTAAGCCAAAATATAGCGACAACCAATATAGTCCTTTTATATTTATCCAGGCAGGTAACCAGGGAAAGGCATCCTATGCACACGTTTTCTGTACAGCAACTCGACACAATACAAGAGGAAGCTGTTCCTTTTCAATAAGAAATTCTAAAGTAGGACCACATATTCTTGGTCAATAAAAGGTGCTTAGAATAAGAGAATAAATGGGCAATAGGAAGTTATATAAACCAGCATTACATAGTCTCGTTATCAAAAAGGGGTGGTGATAATCTATCAATATGATACAGAGGTGTTGTAACCTAAAGGATCTAGAGCTACCCTAAAGAATGATCATACAACTGGCCCAATAAATGAACAGAGCAGTGATTATAATTAGAGACATATAAGGAAGACCGATATCAAGCTAGTGAAAACAGAGGTATGGCCATAGCAATATGTAGATGCAATTGAACTTAGAGATTTATTACTGGCCTCTTTTGCCGAGCCTGTGCTAGAGTTGCTACCCAGTCCAGCAGCAACTGCAGGAGGCACCATGGAAGCATGTGGTTGCAGCGGCAAATTGTTATAATCCTCCACATCATAGCCTACATTAGAGCAAGAAGTTTCCCCATTCAGTGATGCCATTTTATATATGTATTAACGGTCAGATCATATATGAAAGTAACACTTACAATCAAACTTCTTCCATCCCAAGACAAGTTTTTCTCTATCAAATACAACACGGTAACCAGTCATGAAGTTTTCTGCACAAGGATCAAGAATTCATATAATTCATTTAAGAGCATATCATTCTTTTATTTTCAAAAATAGAAGTTGAATGTCCTAGTGTATTGATTAGGAAAAGGAGAAATGAAATAAATTAGAATTTATCCTTGATTGAAAATCATAATTTTCCTTAACCATGGACTGCTACAAAAAAGAATTCAAACTTGTGCCTGTTATAAATCAGTTAGATTCTGAGTGTAGCATTCATTTGATTTAATACCGAAACACACGTTCATTTTCTTATTTATAAACACATAAAAAGGCAATGCTTACGCCCGATTATATTGAGTTCTGTGCTCTTGACAACGGCCAAGCAATATACAATTTCGTTCTGCAATTATTTGAAAGGAAAATTATTTGCTATTAGTACCACAGTAAACAACACAGATCATGGTAAAAGGATATAGAGTAAAACATTACCTGAGTGGAGATCACAATTATTGGATCATAGACAGTAAAATGCCTTCCTCCTTTCATTGTTAAACTCATACTGGGTACCAAACTTGCATTTGCATCAGGACTGCCCATCATCAAGAAAAAGGATACAGTTACGGAGGATAGAGACTAGGCAGGTGATGATGGATAAGGCTTCATGTCTACTTTATTTCACTATATTATAATGCCTAACCTCATATCATAACAATATTCAAAAGGAATCCTGGGATCAGGTAGACGCCACTTATCTCGTGCCAGTGAATGAAACTGTGAAGGAGCATAAGAACTAAATTTCAGTACTGGATTTGGTAATTCAGATAGACTAGCGAAATCAATCTCCATCCTCTGAAGCACTTACTTTCTCCGAGACCCTTGAATAGGCTGGGTCGACCATGTATGTAAAAGAAGTCCCAGAATCAAAAAGAGCTGTGAACTCTACATCGATTAACATGGTTCCTACTCGAGCTTGAGTCACAGTAACATTATAGGTTGGGCTGCATAACAGTTCCAGACACAGGTCAGGGAAAAACTATTCTTCCATCAAGACAATTATGTTAGACTATCAGCATCAAGTAAAGGATAAATTACCACTTACTGTGCTGGGTCAATGTTAAATGGCGTCTCTTCCTGGTCAGGACTACCCTTGTCCCCGAAAGTGATTCTTCCAATTCCATCATGTCCAAAGCACATGGAGAAAGAATCTGCTATTAATCCCTCCCTAGATAAGACACTAGGAACAGAAATCTTCTCCATCCCCAGCCCAAATAAACCATTGGGAGCAGCAATGTCTAGAAATGAACCACTTTGAACCTGGCCACAACTGCAAATTTCATAGTGCATATTCATCTCAACCTATACCCCAAGCATGATGAGAGAACATTGCTATCCTGAGGCAAGGTGTTAAAATTGTTATTAGAAGACATACTAACTCACCCAAATGTGACATATGCTTCAACAAATTCTCGTCCACCATCTTCTGTTGTCAAGTGCAGAACATCCTTTACCAAAATCCCAGAAGTAGACGTTTGAGCAGAGACATAAGAGACCATGTAAGGGCAGCTGCTGAATGTTCCAAGGCAGCGATTACGCTGTGCACACATATCATTGTTGCAGGTGACCTTTTTGCTTGTCGATGACTCTCTTGGGTTGTATATACTAAGCTCAAAATCCTGCTAGAATAAGTCACGCATGGTAGAAAATCAACCATGAGCAGCTAATAGCATTTGATATAGAAGCAGTAAAAATGCATTCATCTAGATTCATAGGCCACTGTTCATCATACCACCAAGTGCTCCTTTAGCTGTCTAATAACCTAAGCATTGTCAAACAGATTAAATGCAAATAACCTCTATCTAGTCTCCACTTTAGTATCCAATTAATAAGAGATAACAAAGACTTACAAAACTCTACAACGAGGGACAAGATAAAACCAAACAAGATAAAACCAAACAAGATGAATCAACAAAGCCACATTCCATAAAAAATCGCATTTACCAAATAAAAGTAAGAACTGAGAAGAGATACATACAGAAGCATAACTAGCTCCATGAGTAGGTGCACATCTGCTGCAATCACAAGGCACCCAGAACAAATCACTTCCTGTGTCAAGTGCCACCATAAACTTCACTCCAGGTGTCCCCAATTCCACTGTTGTGTAATGCAAGCTACACATTCACCCACAGAAGGATTGGAAAATTAAACCCAATTCAAGAATCACTAAAACAATAAATTTTTCAAAAACCCACTTAAAGAATCACTGAAACAAGAACCCGTTTCTTAAAACCCAATTGAAGAATCACAAAAACAAACAAAAATAAATTGAAAGTAACTGACAAAAAAACGCAAAAAGTTGAAAGAACATACAATCCCAAGGAGCTGATTCTAAATGTTGAATTCCCATCAGAAAAGGCTAAAGATGCATCAGCATCAGAGAGTCTACGCCCCCTTAACATCTGATCACGATGAGCCAATGCTGCGTAGTACTCAAAGCTTCCTTTCTGGGGCCAGTTTCTGGTCAAACCTGACCAATTCTTGAATGAATCAGAGAATCTGTGGTGCATCTTGAAGGTAAAGACGCGGCCTTTACAGGTTTTAAAGAAAACCCAGATTGTTATCAACAAAAAGAACGTTAGTTTCGATGAAGATCTCATTTTGAAATGAAATGAAATGATAATTGCATTGCTTAAGAAAGGCAAGATCTTGATTCTAGTGAAAGAGGGGATCTTTATGTGTATTATCAGTGAAAATGACTTAAGTTGTTCTAGTAGTACAGAAAGATGTTAGTAGTTACGGTTTTTTCTTGCGTGTGTGAGATATGGGGTCCACATTATTTATTTTTTTAGCAATACGGGATCATGGATTTTTCAGGGAAAAATTTGGACTCTGGCATACAAAATGCAAATACATAAACCTAGGAGCAAAAATTTTGGTAAAACAGTATGTTTCAAGGATTTAATACTTCAAGAAAGTAATATTTAATTAATATTGTAGTTTAGAAATATTATATTTAATTAAATATTATAATTGTGAATCATAATAAAATTATAATTGATATGATTTACAATCACAATATATAATGAAATTCTATAATAAATTGATTAATTATTTCATAATTATTATTTAAACTAGCATAGTTTACACTGAAAAATAAAAATAAATTTCTATTAAATAATAGATTTTAAATATTTTAATTGTAATTAAATTTTTAGTTATAAGTTTGATAAAGATATATATCTTGACACATAAAATATATTTAATTTTTTTTATAAAATTTATAATTTTGTTTTTGTGTAAACAGTTCTGCTAGTTTAAACAATTGGATAAATTATTTGACTGGTTGAGCCAAAGAACTGGTAGCAAGGATACCACCGTAGCAACAACAAATTTATTTAATATTTAGATAAAAAAAATATATATTTTTTATGAGATTTATTATTTACTTTATTAATCTAGTATTTAATTTAGTTAATAATTTTAGAAAGTTAACAAGTTTCACTATCAATCCTCTTGCTCAACTAGATGAACGGTTTATCTAGTTGTTTAAATTAGTGGACTTGTTTACATAAAAAAAATATATGAATTTTTTTTCCAAATGTATTTTATGTGTCAAAATATATATCTTTATCCAATTTGTGACTAAAAATTCAATTACAATTAAAATATCTGAAATCTATCATTCACATAGAAGTTTATTTTTGCTTTTCAATGTAAATTGATCTGCCAAATTAATACTCAACAAATTCTTACTAAACTAAAAAAATTCTCACATTTTATAATCACAAGTAGCCTTAAGAGTGAAAAAAAAGAGCATACATGTGCATGCAAAGTGAATCTCAAATACTTCAATAATATAATATTAAGTAATTAAAATCCTAAAATATATAAATATAACCCATTTATTTATTTACATTTACACCGTTTATTAGATGATTCAGACTCATTAAAAGCACGACTAGATTCAACTCCTACACTCATTTAAGTGGCATCATCTTCTATCATGGCATCATTTAGAGTTAACCTTTCTTTATAAGTATTAAATCTAGTGCATCATCAAGACATAATAGTGTGGCATTTGCTTTTAGTTAGCTTTTACGTGTGGAAACCAAATTACTTTTAGAGTAGACTAAGTTATTTTTACGATATGATTGATATTAGATTAAAAAAATTTTAACATAACAAAAATATTAACAAGAAATTTTTTAATATTATCATTAAACTTCATCTAATAAGTTAAACTTGAAAACTTTAGACTATCTAACTTGACTTCTTAATTAGTTGAAATTTGAAATTAAGTAGTGGGAAAATTATTGAAATGATCTAGTTGATTTAATAAGTTCAATGAAAAAAAAAATCAAACACAATTCCAAAAATGTAACGCCTCATAATTGTTTTAACTTTAGCTTTGCATTCAGGATTTTCATGTTAATTTTTTTTTTATAATGGACTCAATATGTTCAACGTCCCGATAGAATTTATAATAATTTTTTAATATAGAATTTCCTTACGAGATCATTATATCTTTTTAAGTGAGAATACAATTATTTACTAGTGCAACAATTACTTTCCTTTTTATCATAATACATTTACTAATTGATTTTCTTAATACGAACATTACAAATACTTGATTTTATTTACAAGTTTTCCTTACACTTGGCTTTTTTCATTCATTGGCTGGTCACATGAATTAAACATCCTGGAATACACAATAATTATATTAACTTTGACCTCTTAGCCTACCAAGAAGTCAATTTACATCATTTAAAAGCAATATCAGTTAACAATCAAAACCTTAACTCATGCATCATTTCAAATGACATATAGACTAACTAGCTCAACTTTCTAATCCGAATTTATACATTTATTTCTTCCTTTTAAGCATATAATTTTGAGTCATATATATTCTATAGAAATCTACCTCAAAGATTCACTCTTTTAAAAGAATATGAACTACTTTGTTTACCTTATTATAGATTTACATAAAGACTTTATGCTTCAAACATCAACCTCCAAACATTAATCACATAACAAGCAACTCATCTTAAGATAGCTTACACTACATTAGTCCATTTTATTTCAATCTTATTTTATACTTACACGAGTGCTTGAACATTTATATATTTATATACCACTAGGTCTATCATACATAAGGTATACATAAAATTTAGCATTTGTAATTCATTATAATAAATGATTAAGGTTTTTTTTTTCTTGTACAATTATAATTATAAGAAATTTTTCTCGTTTACTTATGTTGGGCTAAACAATTGGTAGACACCATTATTATTAGTATATTGTTTCACTATTAATGTAGCTACAAATCACATAACACATTGACAATCATACTCTTACTTATTACATCATTACATTACATACATGTTATTTAGAACATGTATTATACCACTTTTCATGTATACTTTATCAAAGTAATCCAATACACATTTTACACATATTGTTAAAAAATTTTAGATACTTAGTACATTTTATTATCAATAACTGTTACTCATTTATAATTTAGATGTGCAAACAGGCTTCCAATACTACCTTAGCTTAACCTGACAAGAAATCAAACAAGACCATCTCCGTTTAAGACCTTTCTTATATTACAATCTATTGTCCATAACAATCATTTACTAAATTACAATTGACTGTCCCAAAACATCCCTTTATTGTACTACTTTTGTTTATCACAAAATAGTCACTTAATCCTTTTTTACCTTTAATGTAACATCTCCTTTGCAGGATAAAGACAACAATCTAATGTCAATCGAAAAACAGAGTAATTAATTTTTTTCTATAAATATATTCATGGTGTTTGTATTAAAGTCTACTGAAATTTTGATAGAGTCTCCTCTATACCGGAAGGTCCCAAGTTATCAACATTTAACTTGTTTACACTTTTAATAACCTGTATCTCCTAACCTCACCCCGATCCAATCATCTTGGTCTCAATCTCACAAACATCATCATACATATCAACCATAATATTTATGATATACATTATATAACAAATATCATTATGGATGGATAAAAATATGAATACATATACATGAAACATGATGAACTATAGAGTTAAGTTTATTTAATTAAGTTCAAACATTAATTATATAAATTAAGTTATACAAATATTTTCATGTTTATAAAATATAAGGGTATACTCCCTAAAACTTAGGTTACAAGAAGTGAACATAAGCTAGGATCTACATTTGTCAGGCATGTGATGGTCCTGAAACAAAATGCATATTATTAAAACATGGATATCATAATAAATATAACAACACAAATATCTAACAATTTAAAAAGGGCAACATGCATTCATATTTTGTTCACTTCTTTCTTCTAGTTTTTATTAGAATCTTATTCTTATTCAACTACTAAAAACCATTTCCCCTCCCATGACCAATCTCCATTCTAGATTTTATAAAATCAATTATGATTATTTCTATTTAATACATTATCGATACTAATTTCACTGGTATCATCATCATCACCCCATAAGAGTTGATTTAAGGTGATCCCCCTTACCTAGGATCCTAACACACATTAAATATATGTTAGTCAATACATGGTGATCCCCTTACCCTGAAGCCTAACATACACTAAATGTATACTAGTAAATACATGGTTGATCCCCTTACTCGGGATCCTAACATACACTAAATGCATGCTAGCCAAACCTGATGATCCTCTTACTTGGAATCCTAACATACACTAAATATATGTTAATTCACGCTTCAAATCACACTTCACATGTTTCTTTTATCTGTGATAATTTTATCACTTGACAATTCATACAACAACCTTTCATCTTGAATGCACCTACATTCAGAATCTATCAAAAATATCAATATGATTACATAAAGTTTTGTTTTTTAACCTAATATCCAACATTCGAGAGCTTACCCCTCTCAAATAGTGAGATAAAGTTTTACAAGTGATTTTGAAGAGAAAAGTGTTGGGGCTAAAATTTGTGAAAGGAAAACTTGTTTAGAGGAAAGGAGCTTGAGTGATTAAGTGTGGGTTTTTAAAGAGAAAGAACAAGCTTGAAAAAGGCATTCTCAAGAACACTTCAAATTGGGTATAAACTTTAAAAAGTAAAACATATTCTTTAACCTTTCCCTTTATTATGTTGATTGTGGTAAGTAATTTAGAAGAACCCTAAATTTTAGCATTTAAGGTTTATACATAATGTTGCGATGTCGTGGTCGCACAAATTAATTACCCTAGCTTAAAACACAACACATAAGATAGTATAGAGCAAGCAAGTGGTCGATCCCACAAGGAAGATTTAGTTCATATTTTTATGCTATATGTTATGCAATTGGAGGGTTTGTTTTGTGATAATCTAAACTATGGAAGAAATTAAACTAGCGAACAAAATCAATTAAAATCGAAATTTATCAAGAAAACAAACATTGGTTGCAACCACACATCAACCAACGAAAATTAGAACCAATCCTTGAAACAAAACTACAATTTATATTCTGAATTTTTATCTTTTCTTAATGTTGGTTAATTAACGGATCCACCGTATAACTAACCCTAACCAACAAACAATCACAATGTCCGCATTAATGATTTAGTTCAATGGCAACCCTAAGAACTAGATGTTTGAGTGTTCTCCCTAAGTTTAATAATGTAGTTCCACCACAATTATCAAGCTTAGTTGCTTTACAAGTTCATACATCACAACTCTGGTTTTGATATCAAACTTAGTAATAAATTGTTCACAATAATAACTTAGAGTTCTGCTCTAGCAATTATCAATAACAATCATAGAAAATATGCATAGGAAAACAATCATACTCATTCATACTATAAACTGAAAATAAAAGGAAGAATAAATCTCACAGTTCTTAAAATCCAAAGGTTTATTGTGTCCTTGTAACCAAGAAAAGAGCTTAGTTTTGCATAACTACTGAACAACTACTCTTAAAGAACAAAGAGAACATGATTTTTTTTTGGGTTTATAGAGGAGAGAATTTGTGATTCTTAACTTCTGGCTGCTGCCCCCCTTCTCTCCTCTTCTCTTTCTTTTTATATGCTAAGAAACCCTAGTTCCTAATTTACAAAGTAGTCCTCCCTTAAGTTGACAATTGACATTTAAGTACTTCAATAACTATTTTCCCTAAAAAAGAGAAATATCCTAGCATGAAATCTTCAAAATCTAACTTAGAGGAGCTAAATTGTTGATATAAAATTTTTGATGATGGTTTAGAAGTTTCGAAACGTAATTTCGACCCATTTCTTCACGAAACCTGATTGTTGGCAGAATTCAGTTGTCATCTTTGAAAAATCATATCTCCCTCATCTAACATTGTTTTTGGCTAAAATTTGGATTTTTTATCGACCTTTGAGTCAGGAATCTAAAAAAATTGAGTTTGCATAAATTGGACTTCTATAGCTCTAGATATTGAATTTTGAATAGAAAAGGGTCAATAGTGGCAGAATGCGAGATTTGACTTTGAAGGATGTGGTTTCCATGATTTTCCTCTTTTTATTTTTATTGCATTACATTTCCGGAAAGGTATGGATGTTAGCTTTTTAGTGCCATAGGAATCACTTCATTTCGATCTCTAGAACTCACGCTCTGCACAAAACATCAACTGAACATCAAATTTGCCAATTATCTCCAATTTACTATTTTTTGCCTTTTTCATCCAAAAGTGCCTTCAAAACATAAAACAAAGAATATCAAGGCATTTTACATATAAAACATGGACAAAACATTAGGTAAATATGGGTGAAATTATCGAATAATATGATTACATCAAATACCCCCACACTTAGTTCTTGCTCGTCCTCGAGAAAGGATAAATAAAATTAAATTGAAAATAACCATGATCAATCTCTTAATCTCCCATCAATGTCCAAGAGTACAAACATTATAAATAAGAATATAATAAAAAAGGATAAAATAAATAATTCTTTATGAATTTGTTTACATGCAAACTTCAAAATTCAATCAATCGTCGGGATTTAAATGAAATCTATGTCATGCCAAAGTGATAGGTCCTCTCATTGATATACACTCCAACACTCATGTGTTTAGGGTTTATGTGTTTAAATCTCTCAAATTCAATCAAAGAGTATGTTCTACTATAAGCTTGCTTTTCAATCTCATCTCCATTACTAACATATTACAAACAATGCATGAATCAAAAGGTCTTATTTTTTGGTTGTAATGAGGCTAAGGTTAAGGTGAGGTAAAATAGAGTAAAAGAAAAGGTTCAAATCAAAGAAAGTAGAGCATTCTGAAAAATGATATTTCAAATAAGATATTCCATCAAAGCTCATAAATTTTTCATCTTTAATCACCAATGCTTAACTCCTTTTGATTTTAAGCTCTTTTAACATAAAATCTTAAGAACATAAAGGAACATTTTTTTTTCTTCTTTTTTTTTCTTTTTTTTTTTTAATTTTGCCCATCTTTTTATCAAGCATCACTTCTTCTATCTTTTCACATAATTTCCAACCATAATTCCATGAAGTATCACAAGTATATGATCTATTAATCCTTGGCCAAGGGAAAAGGAAAATATATATAAAGTTAAGGCTTATACATGGATAAAGCAAAGAAAAGATAAATAAGCTCAAAGGGGGCTCACTAAGGATAATATACTTTAGGTTGGTTTTTTGGTTCAAGTGATTTAAAATTCCTAATGCCTTTATCATCTTCATGTATATTTGTAATGGAATATAATCTCAATAAGATATGAGCAAGTTCTAGAGATACATATAATTGAAAGAATGCATACTCAAAGAATACAATGTTGAAGGCTCAGAAACTTGTAGTGGTATAACACTATAAAGTCAACATGACATATTCTCAAAGTCAATCCCTAAACCAATTAAACCTTAAAATTTGCATGTATACTCTTTCATTTGATTTATATCTTCATCTATCTCAATTAATTCTCATATATAATACTCATATTCTCAAAAACCAATGAGAGTTAAAAAGATCAACTACAATTTTTTTTAAGAACAACAAAGAAAACTAGAATAAGAAAACAAAAATTCTCCAATACCCCCATACTTAAAACACAACATTATCCTCAGTGTTGAAATAAAAGCAAAGGAACATAAGAGAATGATAGAAAATAAATTAAAATACAAAAAAAACAAAAGATAAGAAAAAAAAAAGCAAATCTAATTTTTTTGTGTGTGCTGGGTTGCCTCCCAATAAGCGCTTTTGTTTTATGTCATTGGCTTGACATGTGACATGCTCATTCTTCATAGATTGGTTCAGCTAACTTTACAGAAGCGGTGAGTTTTGCCGTCCAACCTTCATAGAAAGGTTTCAAACGATGTCCATTGACCTTGAGTACTTTGTTGGTTTCTAAACTTGTAATTTCAACTGCATCATAAGGAAAAATATTAGAAACAACAAAGGGTCCAATCCAACAAGAGCGCAATTTTTCAGAAAAAAGTTTCAAACGTGAATGATAAAGAAGGACTTTATCTCCAACATGAAATTCCTTTCTTGTAAGCATTTGGTCATGAAGATTCTTAGTCTTTTCTTTGTAAATCCTTGCATTCTCATAAACATCATTTTGAATTTCTTCCAACTTTTATAGTTGCAATTTTCTTACAATCCCAGCAGCATCATAATCCATGTTGCATTGTTTAATGGCCGAAAAAGCTTTGTGTTCAAGCTCCACCAGTAGATGACATGCTTTCCCATAAATCATTCTATAAGGTGACATTCCTATAGGTGATTGATAAGTAGTCCTATAAGCCTAAAGTGCATCTCTAAGGCGTAGACTCCAATCTCGTCAGTTAGGTTGAATTGTTTTCTCCAAAATGGACTTGATTTCTCAATTGGAAATTTTAACTTGGTCATTCATTTACGGATGATATGCTATGGAAGTTCAATGAGTCACATGATATTTGTGTAGCAATGCTTAGATGGAACGATTGCAAAAATAAGTGCCACGATCATTAATGATAGCTTTAGGGATGCCAAACCTGTCAAATATGTGAGTCCTGACAAAATCTAAAACAACCTTAGCATCGTTAGTTCGTGTGACTTTTGCCTCAATCCATTTGGACACATAATCAACAACAAGAAGAATATAAAGATTTCTAAAAGAGAAGGAAATGGACCCATAAAGTCAATGCCCCAAACATAAAAAATTTCACTTACAAGAATATTTGTTAAAGGCATTTGATTTTTATGAGTGATATTACATGTTCTTTGGCATTTTTTACATGATTTGCAGAAGTGATATGCATCTTTAAAAATAGAAGGCCAATAGAAACCACTTTCAAGTACTTTATGGGCCGTTCTTTTTGCTCTAAAATGTCCACCACAAGAATGAGAATGAGAAAAAGTGAGAATGGAATGAAATTCATCCTGTGGTACACATCTCCTTACTACTTGATCCACACAAAATTTCCACAAGTAAGGAGTGTCCCAAAAATAATATTTAGCACTAGCTCGTAACTTGTCCTTTTGGGATGTAGACAAATTTGGAGGAAATTCTTTGGTGACTAAATAGTTCACCAAATCATCATACCATGGTCTTGTAGAGGAATGTACCATATACAATTGTTCATTAGGAAATGTTTCTCTTATTATTTCGGTTGAAATATCCTTGGTCCTTAGTCGACTTAAGTGATCAGCTACATGGTTTTTGACACCTTTTTTTATCTTTGATCTCAAGATCGAATTCTTGTAAAAGCAAGATCCACCTAATCAATCTTGGTTTGGACTCCTTCTTCTTCAAAAGATACCTGAGAGTTGCATGGTCAGTAAAAACAATGACTTTTGTACCAAGTAGATATGACCTGAATTTTTCAAGAGCAAACACCACTGCAAAAAGTTCCTTTTCAGTTGTATGGTAATTGCATTGTGCTCCATCCAACATGCAAGAAGCATAGGTGATAACATGCAAATTCTTCCTAATTTTTTGCCCAAGCACAACGCCTACCGTATAGTCACTTGCATCACACATTATCTCAAAAGGTTCATCCTAATTTGGTGGTTGGATGATAGGGGCAGATATGACACGTCTCTTAAGCTCATTATGGGCATTTTTACAAGCTTGATCAAACATAAAATCCATTTCTTTGGCTAATAGTACAAGGGTGTTGTAATCTTTGAGAAATCTTTCATAAAGCGTCGATAGAAACCTGCATGGCCTAGAAAAGAATGAACTTCCCTCATGCATGAGGGGTAAGACAATGATGAAATAACATTTATCTTAGCTTTATCAACTTGTAATCCACGTGAAGACACAACATGCACAAGAACTATTCCTTGTTCTACCATAAAATAACACTTTTCATAGTTCAAGACAAGGTTTGTTTCAATGCACCTTTTTAGGATCAAAGATAAATTTTCTAGACATTTATCAAAAGAATCACCATACACCGTGAAATCATCCATAAAAACCTCAATTATTCTTTCAACATAGTCAGAAAAAATACTCATCATGCATCTTTGAAAAGTTGTAGGAGCATTACAAAGACCAAAAGGCATTCTCCTATATGCATATGTACTAAATGGACATGTAAATGTAGTTTTTTCTTGATCCTCGAGATTAATAACAATTTGATTGTATCCACTATATCCATCAAGAAAGCAATAAAAAGACTTACTTACTAGGCGTTCAAGCATTTGATCTATAAATGGTAATGGGAAATGATCTTTGCGTATAGAAAGATTGAGCTTTCTGTAATCAACACACATTCTCCATCCACTTGAGATGCGAGTAGGAATGAGCTTATCATTTTTGTTTTTCACCAACATGATTCCGGTCTTTTTAGGCACCACATGGATTAGCGCCACCCATTTACTATTAGTGATGAGGTAAATGACTCTTGCATCTAACAACTTTAAAATTTCAGCTTTCACTACCTCCATCATAGGTGGGTTCAACCTCCTTTGCATTTCCTTTGTTGGTTTAACGTTGTCCTCCAATAGTATGTGATGCATACAAATTGAGGGACTAATGCCCTTGATGTCAACTAAAGTACATCCAATGGTCGTCTTGTGATCACACAACAACTTCACAAGTTTTTCCTCTTGTATACTTGTCAAATCTTTTGCTATGATAACGGGAAGTGTATTGTTGTCACCAATGAATATATACATCAAATTATTAGGCAAAGATTTTAATTCTAACTCGGGGGCTTATAAAATAAATGGCAAAAACTTTTTATGTGAGAGTAATAAATCAATAAAGACATTACCATGGGGAACACTTTGTAAAGCTTGCAAGGCCAATACTGATTCATGCATGTTTTAGGGAACATATATGTGCCTCTCCATCTCTTCTATCTTGGTGAAATCATAGCCATAGCTCAAAGTTATGCTTAATCCGTCTTCACAATCAAAATCATGAACTTGATGAACATACTCATCAATTTGGTCATAGCATATGATAGAATAAACATTGCTATAAGGATATTTCATTGCATCATGAAAATTGAATTCAATTTTTTCATCTCTTACCTCTATAGACAAGGTATCCTTACCACAATTAATCTTTGTGTTGGCAATTTTCAAGAATGGTCTTCCAAACAATATAGGAGTGCTGGTTGATGAATCACAAGAATTATGTTTCATATCAAGAATATAAAAGTCATATGGAATAACCAAAGTATCAATCTTGACTAGGACATCTTCTATTACACCAAGTAGGTAAACCAAACTACGATCCGCAAGTTGTATTACAATGCTAGTTTTATACAAAGGCTCAAGACTAAGAGAATCATAAACATGTTTGGGCATAACACTAATAGATGCACCTAAATCACACAAGGCCCTTTTGAAACTAGCATTACCAATAATGCATGGGATAGTAAATGCACTTGGGTCTTTTTGCTTCAAAGGCATATTTTTTTGAACAATAGCAGACACAACTTCACCCATACTTACCATTTCATGGCCTTTCAATTTGAAAGCTCTCTTGGTAGTACACAACTCCTTTAAAAATTTGGCATACTTGGGATGCTTGATAGCATCAAACAAAGGAATGTTGAGTTCTACTTTCTTGAAAACCTATAAAATCTCTTTTTCTTTGTCCTCTTTCTTTGACCTAAAAGAACTCACAGGAAAGGGTGGAATTGCTTTAAAACTAGAATTCATTGAGTAAGGAGTTACCTTTGGAGTGTTGGTCGATGTTTTAGTTTGTGGAGGAGGATGATGTTCCTTCTTTGTACTCAATTCAATTTCAATCTCTTCTCCTTCCTCCATCTCAATTTGTTTTGACCTTTTCTCTTCAAGTTCTTTTCCACTTCTCAGTATGATCGCACTAACATTCTCTTTTGGATTCAATGCTTGAGACGATAATTTTCCATTCATTTATGCCTCCAATTTCCCTACACTTGAAGCTACTTACCCCATTTGTTTCTTCAAGTTGTGAATACTTGACCTTATTTCCTGTTGAACAGACATGACATTTTGTTGCAAGGTAATAGTATTAGAAGCCAAAGTTTTCATCATCTCACAAAGATCATCATTGGATAACGACCTTATAACATTAGAGTTTATGAATGAAGGGGGTTGTTTTGCTTGATAATTCTGTTAGGTCTGAAATCCATGGAGATGGAACTGTCGGCCTTGATTGCCTTGTTGGGATGGGTTGCCATAACGTAAGTTGGGATGATCTCCCCATCTAGGATTGTATGTGTTGGAAAAGGGATTGTATTTACACTGGGACTGTCCATTGAATGCTCCATCAATTGCATGAGCTTGTTTAATGTAATCTTCTTGCATTGTTGGGCACATATCCGAAGCGTGTCCTTGTAAAGAGCATATGCTACAAACTTTCACCTGTTGCATATTTCCACAAGCCAAAGAACGTACAATAGAAGTAAGATCATTAACTTTATTTTCAAGGTTAGAAATACTTACCTCATTTACTCGTTTGTTAGAGAAGTCTCCATGAGTGCCAAACTATTTTGAGTTAGCTGCCATGTTTGAGATCAATTGGCGTGCAACCTCGGGTGTCTTATCCACCAATGCACCTCCACCTGCAGCATCAATGATACTACAGTCAGTAGGCAACAATCCTTCATAGAAATATTAAATGAGCAGCTAATCGGGTATTTTATGATGAGGGCATTGAATGCATAATTGCTCAAATCTTTTCCAATACTCGAAGAGTGTCTCTCCATGAGATTGCCGAATCCCACATATTTCTTTCCTTATGTTAGCAACTTGAGATGCTGGGAAATACTTCTCAAGGAAAATCTTCTTCATGGCATTCCAAGTTCCAATAGATGTTGGGAGAATAGAGAAAAGCCATGCCTTTGCTGCCCCTTTTAAAGAGAAGGGAAAGCTTTCAACTTAACTTGTTCTTCATCAACTCCATTCGGTTTCATGCCAACACAAACCATATGGAACTCTTTGAGATGAGTTCCATTCTCAAGGAAAATCTTCTTCATGGCATTCCAAGTTCCAATAGATGTTGGGAGAATAGAGAAAAGCCATGCCTTTGCTGCCCCTTTTAAAGAGAAGGGAAATTCAACTTAACTTGTTCTTCATCAAATCCATTCGGTTTCATGCCAACACAAATCATATGAAACTCCTTGAGATAAGTATGAGGATCTTCTCCTGCAAGACCATTAAATGTAGGTAACAAATGTATAAAACCAGATTTGAGCTCAAAGTTTACATTATTATCGATGTTTATGCATAGTGGCTGATTTTCCACGTTAGGAGCAGTAAGGTCCTTGAGTGTTTGTTGTCGTGCAATAGCCATGGTGTTGAGACGAGCTTCCTTTCATAACAAATGTATAAAACTAGATTCGAGCTCAAAGTTTACATTATTATCGATGTTTATGCATAGTGGTTGATTTTTCACGTTAGGAGCAGCAAGCTTTTTGAGTGTTTGTTGTCGTGCAATAGCCATGGTATTGAGACGAGCTTCCTTTCATAACTCGCGTAAAGTTTTTTCTATTTTAAGATCCAACTGCACTTGACTTTGATTAGTAGAACGTGTTACTGACATAAATCATCAAGAAAACTCAAAAGATCAAAAACAATGTAAATTGTACGAAAATCCTATGTTAGAAAACTAAAACTGCCTTAAAACTTTAGAAAATAGTGGAATTTGACCTCAATAGGGTAGGGCTAGTAGTATACTACAAGTCTTGTTAAGAACGTTGTTTTACTTTAGGAAAGGAGAAGCCGAAACCTAATTTCACAAACAATTTTGTTTTGAACAGTACCGCCACTGCAAATAAACAGTACCACCACAAGCAAAAATTCTGTTTCTCTTTTTTTTTTTAGAAATATAAATAAAAAATCACAGCAACTAAAAATAACAGTACAAGCACAAGAATCAACTAAAATTACTTCCTCGGCAACAGCGCCAAAATTTGTTGTGATGTCATGGTCGCATAAATTAATTACCCTAGCTTAAAACACAACACACAAGATAGTATAGAGCAAGCAAGGGGTCGATCCCACAAGGAAGATTTAGTTCATATTTTTATGTTATACATTATCTAATTGGAGGGTTTTGATTTGTGATGATCTAAACTATGGAAGAAATTAAACTAGCCAACAAAATCAATTGAAATCGAAATTTATCAAGAAAACAAACCTTAGTTGCAAGCACACATCCACCAACAAAAATTAGAACCAATCCTTGAAACAAAACTATAATTTATATTCTGAATTTTTATCTTTTCTTAATGTTGATTAATTAACGAATCCGCCATATAACTAACCTTAACCAACAAACAATCACAATGTCTGCATTAATGATTTAGTTCAATGGCAGCCCTAAGAATTAGATGTTTGAGTGTTCTCCCTAAGTTTAATAATGTAGTTCCGCCATAATTATCAAGCTTAGTCGCTTCACAAGTTTATACATCACAACTCTGGTTTTGATATCAAACTTAGCAATAAATTGTTCACAATAATAACTTAGAGTTCCGCTCTAGTAATTATCAATAACAATCATAGAAAATATACAGAGGAAAACAATCATAATCATTCATACTATAAACTAAAAATAAAAGGAAGAATAAATCTCACGGTTCTTAAAATTCGAAGGTTTATTGTGTCCTTGCAATCAAGAAAAGAGCTTAGCCTTGCATAACTATTGAACAACTACTCTTAAAAAATAAAGAGAGCATGATTTTTTTTGGGTTTATAAAGGAGAGAATTTGTGTTTCTTAACTTCTGGCCACTGCCCCCCTTCTCTCCTCTCTTTCTTTCTTTTTATATGCTAAGAAACCCTAGTTCCTAATTTACAAAGTAGTCCTCCCTTAAGTTGACAATTGACATTTAAGTAATTCAATAACTATTTTCCCTAAAAAAGAGAAATATCCTAGCATGAAATCTTCAAACTCTAACTTAGAGGAGCTAAATTGCTGATATAAAAATTTTGATGATGGTTTAGAAGCTTTGAAACGTAATTTGAACTCATTTCTTCACGAAACCTGATTGCTGGCGGAATTTAGTTGTCATCTTTGAAAAATCATATCTCCCTCATCTAACATCTTTTCTGGATGAAATTTGGAGTGTTTAGCGACCTTTGAGTCAAGATTCCAAAAAAAAAATTAAGTTTTCATAAATTGGACTTCTATAGCTCTAGATATTGAATTTTGAATAGACAAAGGTCAATAGTGGCAGAATGCGAGATTTGACTTTGAAGGATGTGATTTCCATGATTTTCCTCTTTTTATTTTTCTTGCATTACATTTCTAGAAAGTTATGGATATTAGCTTTTTAGTGCCACTAGAATAACTTCATTTCGATCTCTAGAACTCACGCTCTGCACAAAACATAAACTGAACATCAAATCTGCCAATTATCTCCAATTTACTCCTTTTTGCATTTTTCATCCAAAAGTGCCTTGAAAACATAAAACAAAGAATATCAAGGCATTTTACATATAAAACATGGACAAAACATTAGGTAAATATAGGTGAAACTATCGAATAATATGATTACATCACATAATTTAAAGGAAATAAAAATTCTAAATATAGGTGATAAATAGAGGTCTATTTGACAAATAATATATTTGAAATTATGAGAAATTGATGATAATAATAAGGTTCCAAAGCCATGTAAGTTTCAGCCAAAAAAGAAGAAGGAAGGATAAAGGGGGGACTTCTCCAATTTGATCTTTGTTGTTTACATGTTGAAAAGAATATGTGCTTGATTAGTGTACATGCAAAATGTATGCTAAAATCTATTGTATAAGACAAGTACATTTAGAAATTCTTGTGAGCATATATGTGAAATGCTAAATTATGCAATGATGATGTGAGAAAAGGATTATAACTTGCATTGATTATTAGAAAGTGTTTCCATACAAATTCTTATATAAGTTGTGAATTTATGTTGAAGTTAATGTTTATAAAACAAATTAAGATGAATGAAAAAGGGAAACTTGAGGTGTGTTAAGCTTACTTTGACATGATGTAAGAATGTTATAGTGTAAATTGGTGGAAACATGAACAATTTAGTAAGAAAACATCTAGAAAGGAGAGGGGAGGTCTAGGTTTCGGCACAAATAAAAGGAATTGTGGGAGATATTCTTAAATCTTTCAAAAATTTAGCATTGGAAGGTACCCGTTTAATAGCATCCAACAAAGTTATATTGATCCTTACCTATTTGAAAGTTTCAAAGATTTCAAAGTTGTGCTTAACTTTACTTTGTTTGGTCATGGCATGAGGAAATGAAAGTGTTGGTAGGAATCAATCTTTTCTTTATAATATTCAGCTTCAACCCCTTCCTTACCCTCAGAGATTAACTCATCATCTTTCTCACAAGGTTCAAGAGTGGGTTTTTCAATAACCTTACCACTGTGAAGAGTGATTACTGATTTAATTTGATCCATATGATGGTTTACAAAACTACTTGCACTTGCATTGTATTGCCCCTTGGGATTTTACTAAGGTTGAGATGGAAACTTACCTTTCTCTTGAAAATTAAGAGTAAATGTGAATTTTGCAAGAACATGTTTTATATCTACCATGGTTTGAGCATTTTGAGTGTTGATTGTCTCCTGCTTTTCAATGAATATATGCAATGTTTCCTCTAGATTTCTTCTAGGAGGTGGAGCATAAGGAGGTGCATATCCATAAGAATTTTAAAAATTATGGTTTACTTGAAACGGTGGCTGTGAAGTTTGTGCATTATTGTTACCACTCTTCTAACTGAAATTTGGGTGATTTCTCCAACTAGGGTTGTATGTTTGCGAGTATGAGTTATAATTGGGCCTTTGAAAATTGTTTAAAGCATGAGCTTGTTCATGGAGACATTCCTTAAAAGAAAGCAAAGTTGGACAGTTATTGGTTAAATGTTCATTGGTTTCACAAATTTGACATAAAATGTCTTGAACAAATTTTAATTGACCACTCTTTTTTAATTCTAGTGCCTTAACTTTTCTGGCTAAAAATGCAAATTTAGTTTGGAGATCATGATCTTCTTTAAGGTTGTACATACTTCCACTAGATGTATGAGGTTGAGTCTTACCTGGTGCCTCATAAATACCTGTAGTGTTCTAATTTTGAGCATTTTCAGCTAGTAAGTCTACGTACTCCATTGTTTTGTCAGGGTCTTTATTTTTAAAAGTTCCATTACACATCAATTCTACCATTTGTCTATCTTTAGATGTTAACCCTTTATAAAAATGTAAAACCAATCTCTATGTTTTAAAACCATGATGAGGGCAAGTATTAAGCAAGTCTCAATACCTATCCAAACATTGATAAAATATTTCTTCTAGTTTTTAAGTAAAAGTGGTGATTTATCTTTTGAAAGTGTTTGTTCTGTGAGATGGGAAAAACTTCTTTAAAAACTGTTGTTGCATTTCATCCCAAACACAAATGGATCCTGGTTTCAAATTTTATACCCATGTTTTAGCCTTATTTTTTAATGAAAAAGGAAAAAGCTTTAATCTGATGGTGTTCATGCTATAATTTAAATCATTATATGTGTTACAAACATCTTTGAATAATGTCCGGCTTAAAATTAAAATGAGATGTATCAAGAGGGAAAACTATGCATGATGGTACACTTGTTCTTGTAGGATTCATGTGGTCTCTAAGTGTTCTAGCACGATTATTCTCATTTTTCTCATTATAAAGTGATTGATTATCTTCTTTGGCTATATTTTCTGAAAATGATTAGGATACCCTACAAAGTCTACCACTTGATATACATGATCACACTCTCATACACGTGTAGGAATAAAATAAAAAAACAAAAAAACAAAAGAAGAAGAAATAAGAGACAAGAAACAAAGTTGTATACAAGAAAAAGTGAAAAATAAAATAAAATAAATGCTATAATTTATACAAGAACTTACCTCCTCAACAATGAAGCTAAAAACTTGATATGGAAAAAAGATTAATATCTTCTCCCAAGTGCAGGAGTGTCAAAGTAATAAATAACCTAGCAAAAACCAGGGTCGAACCATAGGGAGGTTAATTGTATAAATTACAAATAACAATAATACAACAACAATAACAATAATAACAACAATAATGACAACAACAACAACAACAATAATAAAGAAAAAAAAAGAGAAGAAGAAGAAAAGGATGAGAACTTTGAGATGAAATATTAATGTAAGGATTAAACAATGATAAGAACAAATGTCAAGGTTAGAGGTTCCACTAATGGTATGTCAAACAAGTATAATATAAACTCTTATTATTCAATTGGAAACCACACACAAAGGAGGTTCCGATCAGATTATAGATTGTTAATATGATTGCATTAGTCATCTATTTGATTAATGCTAATACATGTAAATCTTATCAAGTATTCATGATTATAACTTATGTCAACAACAAATCAAGTTCCTTTCATAGCTCAAGTGTCGGTTATATCATACAGTATGAAATATGAAAGTGCCAAGTATTTGTTATACCAAGTGTTATACAACATAAATCAAGATTTGTCATTTAACAAGCAAAATATTAAAGAATGAACAAGATAACAAACAAATCATGTTAGTATCAAACATTAAAGTCCATATTGAGTTTACATTACACTTATTCTTACATAATTATTGTAACCTTTTCACCTTGACATAATAAAGTTAGCTAAACATAATAAAAGAAAGAAAAATAAATAAACAAAATAAGAACATAAATAAGATAAAAGTTAACTAAGTGAATGAAAAGAAATGAAAGGCATAAAATTGATATTAATGAAAGCAAAGCATAAACATTACAAAAAATACAAAGAGAGAAAGCAAGAGCATGATCTAGATCTGAAAACCAAGATGTCTAAATGCATGGCAAATACCTCCTTTTATAGGCCCAAATTGGAAACTATTAATTTGATGACTAATTGATGAGTGGTTGACTAACTCTTGACTTGGTGATAATCCTTATCTTCCCTTGTTTGCCCAAACAATCATTGATAGCGTCAAATTTGGAGTCACTTGAAAACATGACAGTTGTAAGCAATTGTCTCATTTTTCTTATTAAAAAATTCAAGTCATTTGGACTTCAACAACTTCAAATATGGGCAAAACACTGAACAATGCTCGGGCTGGAAGATAGATTCAGACTTCTTTGTTGTTACTACAATTTGGACTTGAAAATGACATTTTTAAGTCTTGGGCTCCATATAAAAGTTGTAGGCCTATGTCATACCTTTCCATCCATATAAAGTAGACTTAAATAGATATGACCCAATTACCAAACAGTATTCCAGTTTGGATTGCACTGATATTTTTTTTAAAGTTCAACCATCTCTTTGTCCTTTTAATTTTAGTTCTTAAATTCATCAATCAATCCTTTCATCTATATGATAAGCTTGCATTTAAAATGAACATTTACCACAAATTAAAGGTATCTTATATTATTAGATATATTCTTATAAAACATGCTTTAGTTAATGAGTTATTGATACTTTAAGTGCAAAATGATGACATAAAACCTTAATAAAAAATGCACTTTTAATAACTAATCACTGGGACTAAACCGGGATAATATATGACCACGAGTAAAGGCTTGCCGATCTTGGAAAATCATTTTACTTAACCAGATACTAGTGTAGGTGAATCTGCTGGAAAGAGGCCAAGAAAATCCCATCTGAGGACTATTGGTTAGCCTTCTAGCTATTCACCTGGTTACTGTAGTTGATTTGCTAGTTTGCCTCATCAGTAGCTAGTGCTATGTAGGTTCAATCTTAAGCTATTATTGTTGCTACTAGCTAACATTTTGCTGTTAGGTTTATGGTTGTTTATTAAATCATGTTGCTTTTTATATGTAGTCCATATAGGTTGTGATGTTATGATGACAGTCATGGCTATGATGTGGTTTTGTTGGATGTTGGTTAATGGTTGATTTCTTTTTTTGCTCATATGTTTGGGTTCATTGTTGGATGTATTGTCTTCCCGAGTTACAAAAGGACTTAGGCCGATTCTCTTTACTGTAATTCATGGTTTGTTTCTAGTTTTGGTCGATTGGTTCTACTATGGTCTGGTAGAGGTGGTTGAGGTGCCTTAATGTGTTGGAACAACCTTTTATTGGCTAATGAATTAAGTTTGTTAGTTGATGTTTGTATGTTGGTTCTACTAATCTTGCATTCCAGCTGATGTGCTGCATTTAGATGTCCTTAGCTCACATGTGTTATTTTGTGTTGCCTTGGTGGCTATGTCTTATTTTTTTCAACAAGCTTACCTTGTTTTTGTTGTTGTTCAAGGGAGCCTATTCCCTTTACTTGTATATGCCTGCATATTTGTACTTTCTAGTTTCCACCTTTGTTTCACTTTGATCTATAAAATTTCAGAGCCAACATTAATCAATTACAATCAATCATCCTATCAGGCCTACCCAGTCAGGGACGAGTGCTACTCAATAGAGGCCTAAAATTCAGGAGGGGAGGACATAGGGTCAGGTATATCAGATGACCCACGAGGATGTTAGACTTGTACCTAATGTGGTGGCATATACTTTACAATTAGATACAATGCAAGTTTATGCTTTAATTGATCTTGGAGCTAGTCATTCCTTTGTAGCTTATAGAATTGTGAATAACTTGCATGTGTTATCTAGTAAGTGGGTTGTAGGAGTGATGGTTAGTATTGAGAAAGGGTTGTTCTGCTTGGTTAACCCATGTAAGAAAGATGGAAAAAGGTAGCATAAAGTTGACTAGTATTCTTGTTATGAAGGAGTTTCGAGATGTATTCCTAGAAAAGTTGCCTAAATTACCTCCAGTTAAAGAAATTAAAGTTTTGATAGAAACTGTTCTAGGAATTTCTCCTATAGCCTAGTTTCCTTATAGGATGGCACATATGGAATTGATTGAATTGAAGGTCTAACTTCAAGAATTGTTAGATAAAGGTTTCATCTAGCCTAGTAACTCACCTTGGGGAGCTTTGGTATTGTTTGTAAAGAAGAAGGATGGCACATTACATTTATGCATTGATTATTGTCAATTGAATAAAGTGACGGTGAAGAACAAGTACCCACTCCTGCGATTAGATGATTTGTTTGATCAGTTGAAGGGTGCTAGGGTGTTTTCTAAGATAGATTTGAGATTTGGATACCACTAGTTGAGAATCAAGGAACAAGACATACTGAAGATTGCATTTAGAACCCATTATGGGCATTACAAGTTTTTGGTAATGCCTTTTAGGTTAACCAATGCTCCAACCGTATTTATGAACTTCATGAATAAGGTGTTTTGGCCTTACTTGGACAAATATGTGGTGGTATTTATTGACAATATCTTGGTGTATCCAAACTCTTACTTGGAGCATGAATAATATTTAAGGGTTGTGCTATAGACTTTGAAGGAGAAATGATTATATGCCAAGTTGGATAAGTGTGAGTTCTAGCTTAAAAAAGTAATATTTTTGGGCCATGTAATTTTCGTTTAAGGAATATTTGTGGATCCGAGGATGGTTAAAGCCATGTTGAAATAGGATAGGCCTACCAATGTGATAAAAATCTGGAGATTCTTAGGTCTTGTTGGTTATTACAAGAGGTTTATTGAGGGGTTCTCCACCATAACATCTCTTTTGACTAAACTAATCTGAGAGTGAAGGAAGTTAGGTTTGTTTGGTAAAAAAGAGTGTAAAATGAGCTTTTGAGAACTAAAGGAGAGGCTCACTTCTGCTCCTATGCTGGCCCTTCCATTAGGGGTATAAGGGTTTGTGGTATATAGTGATGCCTTAAAAAGGGGTTTGGAATGTGTGTTGATATAACATGGACGTGTGATCACTTATGCATCAACATAACTAAAGTCACATAAGGTGAATTACCCAATTCATAACCTAGAACTTGTAGCGGTGGTGTTTGCCCTAAAATTATAGCAGCATTATTTATATGGATCACTAGTTCAAATCTTCACGTACTATAAGAGTTTGAAATATTTGATGTCACGGAAGGAGTTAACACATATGATAGAGGAGATGAGTAGAGGTAATAAAAGATTACAATTGTGTGATTGACTACCATTTTAGTATGGCTAATGTAGTTGTCTATGCCTTAAGTAGGAAAGGAAAAATAGTAATAAATGATATGGAGATAAAATGTATTCAAAAAGTTTGTAAAATCAATAAGAATGTTTTATTTTGACATTAAGAGGAAAGATTGAAATAAATAAGATAAATTGGCTCTTAAAAAGATATTTTTTGACACTCTTAAACGAAATGTTATATGACTAGGGGTTGAGATAAAAGAGAAAAAAGTTAAATTGTGGATGTTGTGTGTACATGTAAATGTTGATAAACCTGAACACATTCGTCTCCTGACTTTTTAAGAGAATTCAAGTAGAAGGATAAGGGAATTAGGATTAAGTTTCTTCATAGTAATTATAGTTTTGGATGTTGGCTAACTAAGAAAATTGGTCCTGCTCAATTTAGAGTCGTAGAACTCCAACTATGGGTCACCAACTCCAGTTATAGAACATCAATTTCAACATTACAACCATAACATATATAACATACATTGAACAACAAATATCATTATAGGGGAATAAATGGGATAAGCATGCATATATGAAACAAGTGCAGGTTGCAGATTAGTACTTAAAAGTGCAATTTTTATCAAGGTTTTATATCATTACTTTGCACTTGAAGTATCGATAACTCTTTAATTAAAGCATGTTTTACAATAACATATCTAATAATATAAGATACCTTTAATTTGTGGTAAATATTTATTTTAAATATAGGCCTATCATATAAATAAAAGGATTGATTGATGAATTTAAGAACTGAAATTGAAAGGACAAAAAAATGGCTAAACTTAGAAAAGAGATGCCAGTGCAATCTAAATCGAAACATTGTTTGGTAATTGGGTCATATCTGGAGTTGTAGATCTTGAATTTAGGTTTACTTTATATGGATGAAAAGGTAAGATAGATGCCTACAACTTTCATTTGGAGCCCAAGATTTAGAAAGGTCATTTTCAAGTCTAAACTAGAGCAACAATAAATAAGTCTGAATTTATCCTATAACTCGAGCACTATTCAGTGTTTGGCCCATATCTGGAGTTCTAAAAGTCCAAATGACCTGAATTTTTTACACAAGAAATCTGAAACAATTTCCTTCAACCTATATATTTCAAGTGGTTTCAATTTTGACGTTATCAATGACGTTTTGGGCAAGTAAGAGAAGATAAAGATTGTCACCAAGTCAAGAGTTGGTTACCCACTCATCAATTAGTCATCAATTCAATTGTTCTTAATTTTCACCTATAAAATGAGGCATTTGTCATGCATTTAGGCATCTTGGTTTTCATGCTCTTGCTTTCTCTCTTTTTATTTTTTTTGTAATATTTATATTTTTCTTTCATTAATGTCAAGTTTATGCCTTTCATTTCATTTTATTTACTTAGTTAACTTTTATCTTGATTATGTTCTTATTTTGTTTATTTATTTATTTATTTTTATTATGTTTAGCTAAGTTTATTATGTTAAGATAAAAGGTCTACACTAATGGTGTAAGAATAAGTATAGTGTAAACTTAACATGGATTTTAGTGTTTGATACTAACATGTTTTGTATTTGTTATCTTGCTCACTCTTTAATACTTTGTTTGTTAAATGACTAATCTAGATTTATGTTATATAACACTTGGTACAACAAATACTTGGCACTCTCGTTAGCCCATACTATATGGTAGAATCGATACCTAAGCTATGAAAGGTGATTAGTACTCAAAAGTGCATTTTTATCATGGTTTTATATCATCATTTTGTACTTGAAGTATCAATAACTCCTTAACTAAAGCATGTTATGTAATAATATAAGATACCTTTAATTTATGGTAAATATTCATTTTAAATGCAGGCCTATCATATAAATGAAAGGATTGATTGATGAATTTAAGAACTGAAATTGAACGGATAAAGAGATAGCCAAACTTAGAGAATAGATGTCGGTGCAATCTAAACCGGAACATTGTTTGGTAATTGGGTCATATATAGAGCTATAGATCTTAGATTTAGGTTTACGTTATATGGATGGAAATGTAAGATATAGGCCTACAACTTTCATATGCAGCCCAAGATTTAAAAAGGTTATTTTGTTTTCTTCCAAGAAAAGCCCCATAATTATATGTTGATACATTGAGCATAAAAGAAAGGTTTAGGAATATGCTGTTAAGAGGTATTGAGCAGGTATATAAATATAACAAGAGTTTGTTTATCTGGATAGAGTAATGGAAGTTAAATGATGAATACCTTGCTTTGTGGAATTTGCAAATTGCCTTTCTATTTTAACGCTTTGATTACTAGGGACTAGTAATAAGCTAGTTGGGGGGTGTGATTAGTACTCAAAAGTGCATTTTTATCATGGTTTTATATCATCATTTTGCACTTAAAGTATCAATAACTCCTTAACTAAAGTACGTTTTATAATAATCTATCTAATAATATAAGATACCTTTAATTTGTGGTAAATGTCCATTTTAAATGCAGGCCTATCACATAAATGAAAGGATTGATTGATGACTTTAAGAACTTCAATTGCAAAGGCAAAGAGATGATCAAACTTAGAAAAGAGATGTCGGTGCAATCCAAACCGGAACACTGTTCGGTAATTGGGTCATATCTGGAGCTATAGATCTCAGATTTAGGTCTACTTTATATGGATGGAAAGATAAGACATAGGCCTACAACTTTCCTATGGAGCCCAAGATCTAAAAAGGCCATTTCCAAGTCCAAATTGTTGTAACAATAAAGAAGCCTGAATTTGTCCTCCAACCCTAGCATTGTTCAGTATTTTGGCCATATCTGGAGTTCTAGAAATCAAAATGAGTTGAATGTTTTACATAAGAAAGCTGAGACAATTTCCTAGAACTTTCATGTTTTCAAGTGGCTCTAATTTTGACATCATCAATGATGTTTTGGGCAGACAAGAGAAGATAAAGATTGTCACCGAGTCAAGGGTTGACCATCTACTCATCAATTAGTCATCAAATCAATAGTTCCGAATTTTGGCCTATAAAAGGAGGCACTTGCCATGCATTTACGCATCTTGGTGTCCAGATCAAGATCATGCTCTTGTTTTCTCTCTTTGTATTCTTTATGCTTTGTTTTCATTAATATCAAGTTTATGCCTTTCATTTCCTTTCCTTTGCTTTGTTAACTCTTATCTTATTTATGTTCTTATTTTGTTTATCCATTTTTCTTTCTTCCATTATGTCTAGCTAAGTTATTTATGTCAAGGTGAAAAGGTTACACTAATGGTGCAAGAATAAGTATAATGTAAACTTAATATGGACTTTAATGTTTGATACTAACATATTTTATATTTGTTATCTTGTTCACTTTTTAATACTTTGCTTGTTAAATGACTAATCTTGATTTATGTTGTATAACACATGGTATAACAAATCCTTGACATTTTCATAGCCCATACTGTATGGTATAACCGACACCTGAGCTATGAAAGGAACTTGATTTGTTGTTAACATAAGTTATAATCATAAATGCTTGATGAAATTTACAAGTATTAGCATTAATTGAATAAGATGACTAATGTAATCATGTTAACAATTTATAATCTGATTGGAACCTCCTTTAGCTGGAAAAGTAATGCACAAACTTCACAACCACCATTTCAAGCACACCATAATTTCCAAAATTCTCATGGATATGCACCTCCTTATGCTTCACATTCTAGAAGAAATCTTGAGGAAACATTGGATGCATTCATTGAAAAGCAAGAGACAATCAATACTCAACTTGCTCAAAACATGACAGATTTTAAAGATACTCTTGCAAAATTAACATCTGCTCTCAGTTTTCAAGAGAAAGGTAAGTTTCCTTCTCAACCACAACAAAATCCCAAGGGGCAATACAATGCAAATGCAAGTAGTTCTGGAAGCCAACACATGGATCAAGTCAAATCAGTCACTACTCTTCGTAGTGGTGAACTGCACATTCACCATAAACTCATAGGTTTGTTAAATGTTAATGGTTATTATGATAAGTTGTTGTCTTTTCTTGATCACGCTATGCAACAGGAATTTCTAACATCTTCTGCACGACAAATCATAATCTCTGCTGCTACTGCTGAACAATTGATTGACCAACTACAATCTTTCGTTCTTGTAATTGATCCTTCCATGAGTCGCATAAATTGGTCAACCAAGGAAAGCCGTAAAAAGCTTAGATTGGATTTGAGCCTTCATTTGTGAATTTTTGTGTCTTTTGGTTTTATTATTGTGTTTTGTTATTACTTATATTTGTTTCAGTGTGTTTCAGGTTTGTCAGTGTTCGTTATTTCAGGTGATATCTTCTATACTCTATCTTTCTACCTTTAAACATTGAGGACAATGTCTTGTTTTAGTTGGGGGGAGAGGGTAGTAGCTAAAAAAAAAAACTATGTTTTCTATTTCATAAAGCATGTGCAAAATGGTTGTTATTAGGATGGTGGAGTAAAGGAGCTCTTTTGTTAAAGTGACTCTTGAGAATGCATCTTAGTAACCATTCGTAACAAAGTCTATCATAATACTTCTTGAAATATTCAGATTTACAAACTTTTGCATTGTTATCACTTAAGTCTGCTCATATACTTGTTTAACATGTATTCTTAAACCTTAATTTACACACACACACTTCAACATATAATTGTGGGTTGCATATTGGATTATTACATTATTTATGTTTTTTGTTAAAGGTAACAACTAAGGAAAAGGGATAGTATATAATTAAAAAAGAAAAGAAAAAAAAGAGAGAAAAAGAAAAAGAAAAAAAATGAATGATAATAATAAAAATGTAGATAAGTTTTGTTTTGTAGCCTCCCTAACCTAAGCAATTAAGCCCGGAGGGGTGTTTTAACACCTAATACCCTTAAGTCAACTGACTTGGGAGCTATTGGCCCAACGCTTGTTACATGGGTTGAGGAGAAAAGCTTAAGGGAATCAAACATTGCACTATCTACATATCAGTATCTGCGACCCGAGTTACTAAGCTCGTAGGGGTGTCTTAACACCTAATGCCATAAGACCAACTGGTTTGGGAGTCATTAGCTGAAAGCTCGTTACATGGGTTAAAGATGCATGGTGTTTTAAATTATTGTATATTAAAAAAAAAAGATAAAAATAATAATCCCAACCCAAGGAAGTTAACCTTAAACATTAGAACAAAAATTTTGTTTTCTTCCAAGAAAAGCCCCATAATTATGTGTTGATACAATGAGCACAAAAAAAAAGGTTTTTGAATATCTTGTTAATAGGTATTGAGCAGGTATATAAATATAACAAGAGTTTGTTTATCTGGATAGAGTAATGGAAATTAAATGATGAATACCTTGCTTTGTGGAATTTGTAAATTGTCTTTCTATTTTAACGCTTTGATTACTAGGGACTAGTAATAAGCTAGTTGGGGGGGTGATTAGTACTCAAAAGTGCATTTTTATCATGGTTTTATATCTTCATTTTGCACTTGAAGTATCAATAACTCCATAGCTGCTAAAGTATGTTTTATAATAATCTATCTAATAATATAAGATACCTTTAATTTATGGTAAATGTCCATTTTAAATGCAGGCCTATCACATAAAT